>WNNG01000018.1:0-85767 GCA_018208015.1 Medicago ruthenica | reverse complement strand
TGAATTTCAATTGTTTGTTTATTGTTATGTGAATTGGTTAATGTTATTGAATTATGAATATGATATTTAATTGTTGATCATGAGCGAAATTGTCGTTGATAATTTACTGTTTTTATTGGATAGTTCTGACTAACATGTGTCTAGACATACCATTTTGTGTCCTAGTTGTGCAGACTGCATTTTTCTCGGTAACTTATAGTTAACTATGGTTTCTAGCAACGGGAGTTAACTACCATAGACTAATTAACAAACGGTAATTAATTGTCGTTTGAAGTATTTTCGTCAGTTTAAGGTGTCTGAGAGCAAACAATGGACGTCTACAGACCAATATTCCTCATTGTTTCTTGGGTTTAGAATTTTTATTCTTTATTTGGTTTTTCTAAGGTGAAGGTGATAAATTTTTTATTGAAAGAGGAATATGAGATTTGAGGATGAAAATTGTTGGATTTTTGTGAAAAATAAATTTTGAACGAAAATTTATTTTAATCTTTGAGAGTAATTGTCATACTTTTTTTTTAGGGGAGTAATTGTCATACTTATTTGGTCACACTATACATGTGAATATCATTAGTTTACAAAGTCAATCAAGTATTTATTAAATACTATTTTTCCGGGGATAATATTAAATACTATTTTTTTCTTTATAAAAAATAGTATTTTATAAATACTTGATTGGCTTTGTACCAAAAAATAAATAAAAAAAATTTACTTGATTAGCTAAAGATTACATATTAAATAGATATGGTCTAAACACATATTTATAAGTGGGAATAATTTTAATTTCATAAACCGGTTTTGTGGTTTGTGTTATATCCACCCGCAATTTATAAGATAATCCTTTCAATCCAACCTCCTCTAATAAATTAGTAGTAGAAAACGGACACATCAATTTTTTTGTATACATACTTTATTGTATGAGTTAACAATTTTATACACTCTCAATTTCTATGTGATGCGTCGTCTTATTATCCTGTAAGCCAATCCCATTTCTTTGACAAGAACTATCGTATAGAATTATTCCATTACCCTATTCTTTTGTTACAGGAACCTTACAATCATAGTTGGTTGCCTCCAAGTAGCAGTACTCAAGACAAACAAGGATAATTTGTTCTTAGCATCAAACTTTTGAATGGCATTTGACATATTTTTGGTATGGTACTTATTGAAAGAACTAATTGTTGGCATCAAATAGTTGATGATCAGATATAGTAACAAAGCAGCAAATCCACATTCAGAGAGAGAACTACAATGCAATGAAAATATAGTAACAAAGTAGCAAATACACATTCAGAAAGAGAACTACAATGCAATGCATAAAGAAGATAGCTAATAGGCAAAATGCATCACATAAGTTTTTTTATCCCAGACAGATCATTTAAGTCACGTTCCGTATTTAATATATTCAATTACAAAAATACAAAAAAATGTGATGTTATTGACGTGGCAGAACAAATTTAGCAACCTGTCAGCATCAGTGCCCTAATTTTAGATATTTTCAACATATATGTGCTATTTTTGGTCCACAAAATGACTACCATTATGAGAGAAATCAACCAAAAAAAATCATCTATTGTGCTTGTTACTATCACAATTAAAAAACCAATTCACTAAATCAACCTCGTATGATAAGTAATCAGCTTCATTCCTGTCACGTTGATAACATAACAGAATCTTGTGATGTATAAAAATAGTACTACTCACATTTCGTAATTTAAATGACCAATTTAAAACTAAAAAAAAAAATTAAAATGACTATCTAATCTAATACAATTAAATAACTAAAAGAATTGTCATATCTATTTTGAATAACCAATAAAAGTATAGTGTGTTATGTATTCAATATCTACTTTCCTTCAAAACAAAACAAAAAAAAATCTACTTTCCTTTTCATTTTTGTTCTTAGTCGGATTCCATGTGCATTATCATATAGATTTATACATGAGATAAAAAAACCTTCCAGTCAAGTTGTGTCTGTTCATAGCAAAGCATATAAACATTCAATACAAGAAACAATGGTTAATCATCATTGCAATAATAATTTAATGCTTCAGTGAAGACAGAACAACTCTTCTGCTTCAATGAATTCATGCAGAAATACAGCCAGGGAAAAAAGTAGAACAAAAAAGAAGACATTAGATCAGCTGAAATTTATAGGCTATAAGCCTCTAACCATACTAACAAAAATATTGAAACCATACTCAAATGGTCCTGCAAAACAGGAGTACTATTGTAAAACAAAACAGTAATTAAAGCAATAAGTCACTACAACTGTTCCCAAAAAACGCTAAATAGACATCAAGAGGACCATTAATGTCATATACAAAACAAATACCACAACTGATGAGAATGTAATTCCAATAAGCCTCTTTCATTCTGCCATCTTGACATGCACCATCAATAATGTTGGATTTGCTTGAAGTTGACTTTGTGGATCTATAATTCGAAAAGGACTCACGTTAGGCAAGAGAGTGAAATAAAAGTGAAGGCCTAATTCTTAAAAATGCAGTTATATCCCTTTGTGTAAATAAGAATAAAGAAATTAGTTTCTATCATAATGCAACATTACAACTCTACACCACAGATGAAACAAGGGTTGTGTAATGAAAGATTAAATTCAGTGGCAGTATATCATTATCAGGTATACAAATAAAATAAGTATATTTTAAGCATATAATGTTTATGCAAATTAACATTACTTGCTTAAAATATACTTACATAAATTAGTACTAAACATGGAATTCAAGTCAGGCGGTTGATTGAGCATATAACAAAGTTTTGAAGTAAAGGAAATAATAACATAATCGAAAGCAAGTACGAGAATTAACATAAATTCAAACAAGTAATATATCGCCAGAGAAGAACTTACTTTCAACTGGTTGGAACCAAGCTTTCGACATAATGGTTTATAGAGAACCAACATATCATTTGGTTAACTCTAGTTTTCACTACTCTATTATTTCTCCAACTATAGAGAATTGCTCGTTCTTTTTGGTCGTCTACGAATACGAGTGTATCACCATTCTCATAAAGATTGAATATCAAGAAACCCTGTTTCAACTTCATCCGAAGATTATTGTGATAGCTAAATCTAAGGAATTGAGTCCAAGAATTTTCATCTCCAAATTTTGTCATCTTCCATATAACAAGATCGGTTTTCTTGAAATCATGGTAAAAACAAAGTGAATCCTTCAACACACAAACACCTGGCCGTGCACGTGACTCCATCACAGAACATAGCTCCTCTAGAGAACCTGGAGGGGGCAGAAATTGTGTGTGTGTTTCTGTGCCTAGATTAAGCGAAATAATCACAAATTGAATAGCAAGATTGCCATTACAATTAATTGCCAACCAATTAATAGTGCAATTCAAATGTACACCGGCATACAACCTGCTATTATTATTATTAGAGAACAGCTGAAGAAGCCTCGCAGGGAAAGTTTGAATATTTCTCCAAATATTATTACCGAAACTAAGAACAGGACCTCCGTTGTCATGTTACTACCCGAATGTGTAACGCCGCAACCTTATAAGTGTCGGTTGAATTGACATAACCAAATGTAAACTGCCAAGACTTCAATTGATAGATGTCATCGTCATCATGTGGATATCCTATTTTATCAGATATTGTCCTGATGGCGGGGTTCCAAATACGAAGCCAGCCCACACCATTATCCTGGGCGAGAGAATAACCAAGCAAGCAAACCAATCCATTGCAGGAACCAACAACATGACAACAATCCTTATCAATCAATTGATAGTGAAGATCGTCGGGAAGGGTGATCGAATGGTTTTCCAGTAAACCACTAATAGAGAAGGGTATGAAACTGTCATCAGCGTCCTGATTGGAATTCGTGTAAGAGACTAGATATGATTGTGAGTGTCGTGCAGATCGATTAAGGTGCATTTTAAAGAAATTAAGATCGGAGATAAGAGTGTTCCATGACTTACTCACGCATTTCATCTTCATCAAAGGGTTCACCGTAAGCCATGACAAGATTTCGACGATGATATCGTCGGGAAAGACTGGTGAAGACATTGGTGGTTGGGTATTTATGAAATCGGCGCTAACACAAATTGAGCGACTTCAGAAAGGTACGATACTTGAAACAAATTGTGAAGAGTGTTTTCTAATTTAGGGTTTTGTCTTTAAAACCGTTAATATATATTATTTCATTTAATTATTATTCTATTTTAATGGTTGTTTATTTTTTATTATGTCACTCCTTAAATTAAATTAAGGAGTTGATTAGTTGTATTCTCTCCTATAAAAAGAGCATCATTCTCATTGAAATAAACAACTTTCAAGCTATAGAGTAATTTCTACATGGAATCACAGCCCCGATTTTTGGGGCCCTTGCTTCCGCATAAACCCTAGCCGCCATCATCACGACTTTTTTTTCTTTATTGGTTTTTTTTATATCCCGCAAATATTGTTCACCGAAATACTGTTCATATTGTGGCACTGTTCACGCGTGCACTATTCATAGCGTCGGCACTGCTCATATTGTGGTTACTTTTTGTTATGTAAAGGCGTGCACTATTCATATCGTCGGTAATGTTCGTACCGCAGTCGTTACACGAGAAAAAAATTCAAAATCGTAGCTTGCAGTGTCTGAGTCGGATCAAAAAGTGAAAATTAAAAGGGGATGAATAAATCTAAGACGAGAAGAGAGAAGGTGCGACAAAGGATAATGATGGGTAAGACAATTTTCAACTCGTCAACGAAGGTCGTGCACTCCAAGATACTTCTAATCAAGGGCAGCAGTCTTCCTCAAACTCACTTCCGCCACTAATGAACAATTTTACAAGCTTCTTGAGTCTCAAACAACTTCTCGTATGTTTTCTTTCGGTTCCATTGCCCAAAAAGGTAATTTTTTAGAGTCGCCGTCAAACCTCGTACTTGGATGGTTGATTCAGGTGCAACTGATCATGATAGGAGAGTCTAGTATGTTTTCTTCATATAGTCCTTGTGCAGGTAATTTAAAAATTAAGATTGTCGATGGTTCTCTTTCAGTTGTGGCAGGAAAAGGTTATGTCATTATTTCTCTATTATTAACTCTTCAAGATGTTTTACATGTCCCCAATCTATCGTGTAACCTATTATCTGTCCGTAAATTAACCCGAGATAAAAGGTTTCAAACTCATTTTTTTTATACTCATTGTTTGTTTCAGGATTCAATCTCGGGGAAGACGATTGACAGTGCTAAGCAGAATGGAGGACTCTACTACCTTGAAGATGAACTTGAAACTAGACATCAAGTTGGACAAATAAGTTCTTTCTCTGAATTTTTTTGTTTCAAATAATAAGGATGATGTTATGTTGTGGCATTTAAGATTGGGTCACCCAAGTTTCAAATATTCAAAAACTGTATTTTCGAAATTGTTTGTTGATCAAGATTTTTGTTCTTTTCAATGTGAAATTTGTGAACTTGCAAAACATCATCGAAGTTCTTCTCCTGCCCAAACATATAAACCTTCAAAACATTTTTCTATTATTCAAGTGTTGTTTGGGGACCTAATAGGATTAATTCTTTATCCAACAAAAAATGGTTTATCACCTTTACTGATGACATCATACTAAACTTTGTTGGGTATATTTATTAAAAGAAAAATTAGAAGTAGGACAAATTGTCAAGAATTTTATTAAATTGGTGCTGACTCAGTTTAATTCCACTATACAAGTTTTCAGAACTGACAATGAAATTGAATATTTTAACACAATTTTGGGAATTTTTTTATGGAAAATGGGATAGTTCATCAAAGTACATGTGTTAACTCACCCCAACAAAATGGAATTGCAGAGAGAAAAAATAGGCACCTTCTTGAAGTGGCTAAAGCCTTACTTTTTTCCACTAAAGTTCCAAAATACTTATGCGATCTCGTGTTTTAAACCTTAAGACTCCTCTCGAAACTTTTTTAAAATTCTTTCCCATTGCCTCTATTTCAGTCGATTTGCCTCTAAAAATATTTGGATGCACTGCATTTGTCCATGAACACAAACAAATAGGTAAACTTGAACCTCGTGCTATTAAATGTGTCTTTGTTAGATATTCCCCCCACTCAAAAGGGTATAAATGTTTTGATCCCAGTTCTAAACGGTTGCTGGTAACTATGGATGTTAACTTTTTTTGAAAATAAACCTTTTTTTGAGAGCAATCATCTTCAAGGGGGAAATCAAATGAAGATTCATCTTATTTTTTTGAGAATTTAATTCTATCAGAAAATATGTTTATATCACATAGTTCTAGGCCGTTTGCACCTAAAGAAAATGCCCCAGATAATGTAAGTGAACTTACTCCTTTCATTAGTGATGATGTCACATAATCAGGGGCAACAAACCAAAATTCTAACAATTACTCTTTGGAACCTAAGGATAATCAAGAATTAAGTCAAATGTCACTACATGAACATCCTTATAATGAAACAGAAAGAAAGTTTGGAGAAGGTGAAGGAACTTGGAAAGGAGTAATTTATGGAAAAATGAACCATGATAAGGTAGTAGAAGACTTGATTCCTCAGCACAGTCATGGATCTGAACCGAGGGAGAATCAACCTACAAATACAAAGAAAGGTAAAGGTAAAATTCCTCCTGATATTCATGATCATATTCTTGATGTTCCAATAGCTCATAGGAAACCAGTTAGAGCTTGCACCAAGCACCCCATGTCTAGGTTCGTATCATATTCAAATTTATCCTCCTCTTTTTCTGCATTTACCTCTCACTTGTCTTGTATAGAAATCCCTAAGAATTTACAGAAAGCTCTAAATTTTCAAGAGTGGAAGGAAGTTGTGTTTGAGAAGATGAGAGCACTAGAGAAGAATAACACTTGGAGTGTTATGAATTTACCAGCTGGAAAGAGAACCATGGGTTATAAGTGGGTGTTTACAGTAATAAAATACAACTCTGACAGTTCAGTAGAAATATAAGGCAAGGCTGGTTGCTAAAGGGTTTACTTAGACCTTGGCATGGACTACCCAGAAACTTTTGCTCCTGTTGCAAAGTTGAACACTGTTAGGATCCTCTTATCTCTTGCTGCGAATTTGGATTGGCCTCTACATCAATTAGATGTAAAAAATGTGTTTCTCAATGGTGATCAAGAAGAAGAAGTGTACATGGATGGCCCTCCAGGCTGTGAAGAAAAATTTGGGTCAAAGGTGTGCAAATTGATAAAAAAAATCTCTTTATGGTTTAAAGCAGTCTCCAAGAGCTTGGTTCGAAAAGTTTACTCAATCAGTAAAGAAACACGGATACACTCAAGGGGAATCAGATCACACTCTATTCATAAAGTACATTCCTAGTGGAAAAATTACTATTTTAATTGTTTATGTCGATGATATAATTCTTACTGGAGATGATGTGACAGAAATGGAAAGACTAATGAGAAACCTCGCAGCAGAGTTTGAAATCAAAGACTTGGGATCCGTAAAGTACTTCCTTGGCATAGAAGTAGCTAGATCAAAGAAAGGAATAGTGGTGTCTCAACGAAAGTATGTTCTCGATCTCTTAAAAGAAACAGGTATGAGTGGATGTAGACCTGATGATACTCCCATGGACCCAAATACAAAACTTTGGGAAAAAGGGGACACACCTGTCGACACAGGAAGATACCAAAGGTTAGTTGGGAAATTGATTTACTTGGCACATACACTACTAGAAAAATCAGTTTTAGTGAGGGTATAAATCCCTCACTAAACTGTTATAATTCCCTCACTAACAAATTTAGTGACGGATTTTGTGACGACCAGTAATCCGTTCCGAATTTTGGCCTTGCTAAATATTAGTGAGGGATTTTGGATTCCATCACTAATTGATACGGAAAAAATCCGTCACTAATAATGTAAACCCGTCACTAACTATGAGGCAAAAATGTCCTAAAAATCGGACAATTCCCTCACTAATTAGTGCGGGATTTGTTGTGTTCCCTCTCTAATAGCGAGGGACCATTTCTTCCTTATTCACCAATATTTCCGTCACTAATTAGTGAGGGATTTGCGTTCCCTCTCTAATAGCGAGGGACCATTTCTTCCTTATTCACCAATATTTCCGTCACTAATTAGTGAGGGATTTGTGTTCCCTCTCTAATAGCGAGGGACCATTTCTTCCTTATTCCCCAATATTTCCGTCACTAATTAGTGAGGGATTTGTGTTTCCCTCACTACAAGAAAAAAGACATTTTGCAACTTTTTAACATATGTTGCCCAATCAAATTGATTTTTGGACATTATGCCTGAGTAAAAAAAATGGTAGAATTGGAGTCATCTGATCTTAATCAAATGGTCCATATCGCATGATTGTGTCAAATGCCAGATTTCCTCAACGCAATGATTTAAAATCCAAACAATATATCATTGGCACTAAAAAAAGACAGACGGTCCTGAAATTAATTGAAGCTTTGTCCACTATAAAACATAAGTGAATTGTTCTATTAAAATTGATATTAATTGAAGAGTTGAAAAACTATACACATATAAAATTACATTGTAAAAACTCATAGTTTGGTGAACTATATCCAAAAATGCAAAACCATTTCAAAATGCTCTTCACTGGTTGAACCTGAAAGATTGAGTTCCATTATCACAAGTCCATCAATATCTTCAGTCTTTCCATGCTACTGCAGTGTCCAAAAGCAAGAGTTACTCATACTGAGATATAAAAATGTAGCTTGTTTAGTGTGTATTTATATGCCCAAAAATAAAACCACCTATATCCTTGTTATTCATCTAAGTTGTACTTCACAAAGATGCAAATGAGTCAAGCCTATTTAGAAAAAAAAATCATGGCATTTTTTTGACAGAATCATGCATGTTATACACAACATTTCTTGTTATGCTACCATAATTGAGGAATGTAACAAATACCTATCTGGAAAGGAAGGAATAAGCTCCTCAATTACTCGAACAATAGGCGGACCTCCTTTACGTTTCCTAGATGATGACTGTTCTTCTGTTTCTGCATGATATAAAGCTAGATGATCAAAGATGACAGCACAAGTATTAATAATAAATATATACCAAAAACTACTGAACTGTCATTCACGATATATTAAACTAAAGTAGCACCAGTATGACCGTACAACAATATTTTTTTGTATAAGTCGGTGGTAGCGGTAGTAGCAGTAACAGAAAATTTTTTAGTACTTTTTGCGTCTTCAATTTGCTTATCACAGTTGAGGTACGACCTTTTACTCAAGTCTAAGTTTAGGCCTTCAGCTATGGCAAAATCTTCCAACATACGACCAATGAGATTATATGCAAGCAAAAGATTTTGGAGTGCTATCCATATCATTTGAATTTGTGAATAACAAAATAAAGACAAAAATAGAAACAGGGCATAGTATTGAACTTATAATAATAGGTTTCATATTATTTCACATACACCACATTTGGCAGGCAGTATAAAATTCAATATGCAGTATAAAAGTAACAATCAAGAAGAGCACAAATTTGTACACACTTAATAGCATTTTTTTTTGCAATTAGTCATTTTAGCCATGGCTCATGTAAATCCAAATCAAAATGTTACTAATGATAAATCCAAATCCAAAAAAAATGTTACGCTAATGTAATGCTACTTACCAATCTCCCAGGTTTTGGCGTGGACCATGCAAATCATTCCTCAAACTCAAATACTTCTTCCCTTGCATATTCAAATACTTCTTCCCTTGGAGCTGGATCATCGTCAACAATATTGTAAACTACCCTGAAAATCACATCCAAGACTGCAATCAGCAACCAAAGTCATTTGTCCACTTTTTTGTTTATTAGAACTCTGATAGTAAGCAATTTATATTTCAACAAAGGATGGAGATGAAGATAGGAAATATTAGAGTCTGTTCTGCATGTGAAAACATTTTATGTTTTCATTGTTTTTCACTACATGTAGCAAACCCTTCATCTATTTTATTTGTACACTTTTTAATTTTATAGTTACAAAAAAAGAATTTTCAATAGGGTAAAGTTTAAATGAAGTTCCTTAACTACTGTTGGTACTTGCAACACACAAAAAGGCAGTTATATTCATTTTAGAAATACACATGCAGGCACCTGTTGATCTAGTTTTTGACAGTTATATTTGCACTTTTAAGTGTAGAACAGTATGAACAGTTAGTACAGAACTGCATCTAAGTTTTATCCTTTCCAATACGCATGGTGAAGGCATTGAAACAAATTTGAGATTAAAGATCTAGGTAACTTCAGCCATGCAGACAGTTCATTGTAACAGTAATAGACCTTCTAGTTCTAACTACTTCAGACTGAACCTACCTGTTTGCTTTACTGTTGGAAACTTTTTTCTAGTTTGTTCAGAAAATTGTGACATGTCAATATATTCAAAAAGGAGGATTTAAGACAGGAAAAGGCAGGTGGAACTAAGGGTAAGTGGGCCAAGCCAATTATTTGGGCATTATTAGTTCTTAGTTGAGAGCTGGCCATGTAATAAGCTATTATTAGTTAGTTAGATTGTTATAAATAGAGAGGAAAGGAAGGTTGAGAAGGGGACAGTTAGTTGGTTGGTTATTAATTGTGGGAGGAGCACATACATACATCAATAAAACTCTTCTTATAATGGAAATTCACCTGGAGGAAGAAGGTGCGTCAATAGTAGCCATAAGTGCCTGACAGATATCATCAACATGAACTCTGGACGTATATTTTCGGTGTTTTCTCCTCTTCTGACCTTCTGACAAGGGCTTCTGCTTGATTAATGTATCGACGGCGCTAAAACAAAAGAACTGTTTATGCCAGATGAATATAAAATACTAAAAACGACAGGTAAATGACAGAGAGACAAACCATGTAACCATAACCACAGTTTTCCAAGCTCATCTTCACCTGCGTACCCAGTTACCTGCCATTAAAACCAAAATTGGAAACAAAAAATCCTCAATAATAGCTCAACAACATCAAACTAAATTAAAAAAATTCACGGCATTGCAGAAGGGTAGTATGTACAATAACATCAAAAAAAATCAGAGTTTGCATTTTAACACTTCCTGTCATGCAGAAGGCCTACCTCTTCCAAGGAGTCTACTAATAATTTTAGTAATCTTTTCAAATGATTACTTTGTTGCAGAATCTCATTCACTGCATTGATGGGAATGATCAAGTACGTCATAATACTCAAACAGAACATGTTTTTTCTTTATTCAAATTATGCAATGAAGCAACTGAATATAACTTCCTATCATTACATTAACAATTCAGGTGGTTTTTGACAAAGCAACTGCAGTAGAAACATTTGGAGAGATTGGAGTTTTATATCATGTACCACAACCTTTCACAGTTCGAACCACGGAGCTTTCTCAGATTTTAAGAATCAACAGGACATCCCTAATGAATGTTTTACAGGCAAATCCAGGAGATGCACAGATTGTGATGAATAACCTTTTAATGGTAATTAAGATATTCAAAGCTTCTAAACTCAACATGGGGAATATATTGTATAAATTATATTTACCAATCATATAACCCCCTCCTCAACGATAGTAGGTTCCTAATCCTAATCATTTGTGATCCATATTTGACAGAGATTAAAGGAGCGTGACGGATTCGACTCTGAATATCCACACACAGATCATGGATTGGTTCTATATAAATTGCTAGGTAACACAAAAGAAAGCTCTTTTCAAGAGTCTACAAATAATTTACATGGCCATTCTTTAATGCATGAAGGAGAGAACATAAATATCAGAGACTCACAGAATAATTTGCATATTGTGACTAATGATGTTTATTCAGCCCCTAATAACATGATACCTGAGGATGGCAAAAGAGATCTCCATGTGCCGCTGTGCTGCCTGTACATAAGGGGAAACTAGACATTGTTGAAATTCTGATTGAAAGAGATGCAAAAGCAAAGAACCCAAATACCATAGGGTGGACACAAAAAGCTTTAGTACAACAGTTAAAAAACAAGAGCATTTCTGACCATACAATGTATTGTGAAAGCGAGAAGAAATCAGATGAACATAGAATAGAGATTGTTGAGCCACAAATCCTTAACTTTGGCAAGAATGGCTCAACCAGAAACAGTAGACAGAAGGAAGGGTTTGGATTCAAAGACTGCACTCACCTCAACAAGTATGTTTAAAAAACGCCCCTACTTCTATCAAAAAAATAACACCCTTTGTAGTTTTAAATCCACCAACATCCTCTTTTTGCTGCTACTGCAAATTTAGAAAAGAATGACATTTATCACTCTGAAGAAAAGTGATCTACAACTTCAGCTACACTCTTTCACAACAAACATATATTCCTATTTCCTATACCCAAAAATTAACTCAAATGTGGTAAAGCTACGATTGTAATATTGAAAAGAGGAAGATGCAGTTAATGAACTCACATCCACAAGTATATTATGGTCACACCTTCTAATCAAAGTGCTTACCATTCAAAACAATTTTGCCAAAAACGAGGAAATTCGATAAATTAGTAATCAAATAGGTTTCAAAGTAGAAAATAAACAATGTCTCAAAACAGTTCCTGCTATGTTTGATATTAGTCACCTGTTTCAGAGCAACTTCACTTATTCACTTTTGGATTCAGAAATGTGAAATATAAAATATAAAAATTATAACCACAAAACAATTCCTTTCTCCTTCAAATATCAACTGAAGCAAAATTAAACAACATAAGTTCCCTATCTAAGTTCAATCAACAAAAAACAATAAACTTTCACCATTGTAAAACTTATGATCAAGATCATTAAGATTATTCAACAAAAAATTACTAAAAAAACAGAATTTAAAGGACAGATTCAGATGATGTAATTACCCTTCAACCATTACATAAACAATAGATTCAGAATGACGGCGATACCGATTGAGACGGAAAAATGAGAGAATTTGATTTGAAAGGGGAAAAATGAGGAAAAAGGGGTTACCAAGCGGCGCCGAGAACGGAACACCGATTGAGACGGTGATACCGATTGCGGAAAAGGTGTAAGGAGAGATCCCAACGAGTGCTGCAGCCCAAGAGCTTGAATGTGCTGCAATGAAATAAAATATAAAAATAAAATAAAATAAAATAAATTCTGAGATTTGAGAGAGAGATTACCGTGAGTTTTGAGATAAGGAAAGATTTGAGAGAACAATTTTGGAAGAAGGAAGGAGATTCGATTTTGGTAGTGAGGTTGGATTTTGGGATAAAGATTTGAGGTTCAATTTTGGTATGATTTGAGGATTTTAGAGAGATTTGAGGGAGATTAAGTGAAGATTAAGTGCAGATTTTGGTTAGATTTGAGGATTTAAGAGAGATTTGAGGTGTTGGAGTTCATACGATTTGGATTTCATACTCAGTTTGTTCATACGCACTGTTGGAGAGACGTGAAGCTGTTTAGGAGAGAACGTGAAGCTGTGTGGGTTTTGAGTTTGGAGGAAAATTTAGGGGGAAAATTTTATTTAGGGTTTGTGAAAAAAAAGGGGGAATGTTTTAGTATAATAGGAGGGAAAGCCAAAAGGTGAAACAATTGGGAGAAAAATTCAGTTTTCTCATTAATTGTTTGTGAGGGATTAATTTCCTCACTAACTATGTAGTTGACATTAGTGAGGGATTTAGTGAGGGAAACATTAGTGAGGGATCACTTCCGTGTCTAACTCCGCAACAAAAGTTTAACTCATCAATTTTGTGAGGGATTTAGTGACGGAATTTTTGTGAGGGAATATTTGTGAGGGATAATTAATCTTTTCCGTCACTAATGTTTGTCCACTCGATTTTTGTGGTGAATATGAAAATCCGTCACTAAAACCGTCACAATTAGTGAGGGATTTTTTCCCTCCCTAAAATCCGTCTCTAATTTGCGTTTTTCTAGTAGTGATACACGGCCTAACATTGCTTTCCATGTTAGTGTTGTTAGTCAATTTATGCATGCCCCTTATGAAGAACACCTGACGCGTCTATAGAATTCTGAGATATTTGAAGGCTGCCCCCGGAAAAGGCCTATTCTTTGGAAAAACTAGTGATAGGAATGTGGCTATTTTTACTGATGTTGATTGGGCAGGATCCATTATAGATAGAAAGTCGACTTCAGGTTATTGTACCTATGTTTGGGGAAACTTAGTAACATGGAGAAGTAAGAAGCAAGGTGTAGTTGCTAGAAGCAGTGCAGAGGCTGAGTTTAGAGCAATGGGCCCAAGGAATTTGTGAAGGTCCTTGGATTCCTCGAGTTCTAAAGGAGCTAAAGATGACAATAGAACTTCCATTGAAATTATATTGTGACAACAAGGCCGCAATAAGTATAGCCCATAATCCAGTTCAACATGATCGAACAAAACATATTGAAATCGATCGTCACTTTATAAAAGATAAAATAGATTCTGGAATACTTTATCTACCTTTTGTGCTTTCAAATCAACAAACAGCTGATATTTTGACCAAGAGCTTAGCAAAGACAAGTTTTGAGCATCTCAAAAGTAAGCTGGACATGATTGATATCTATGCATCAACTTGAGGGGGGGGTGTTGAAATATATATTACTTCCTTTAATTATTATTCTATTTTAATGGTTGTTTATTTTTCATTATGTCACTCCTTAAATTAAATGAAGGAGTTGATCAGTTGTATTCTCTCCTATAAAAGGAGTACCATCATCATTAAAATAAACAACTCTCAAGTTATAGAGTAATTTCTACAAAAACACGTACGGGTCCTATCAAAATTGTGTGCAGTCGATAAAAGGTTATTATACCATAATAATGAAAGGTTGTCCAGTTTTTTATTACCTTTGATAGTTCAATGTAAAAAATAAAGTTATTATACCGTAATAAAAGTTTTATTTTTTAAAGAACCATAATAAAAGTTAGAAAAAATTACTTCGGTCTTTTATCTTATTTGTTTGTAACATTTAAGTCCTTTATTTTTTTTATCTCGTTCAAGTCATTTATCTCTTGAATTTTATGGGTTTGATGAAAAAGATTATGATGAAGATTGAAGATGATGATGGTAAAGATGATGAACATATGAAGATGATGAATATTTGTTTTTTTCCGAGTTTTTTAACGATAAAAATTCATCTATCTACTAACAATCCATAAAATCGTACTCCAACAAATTTTCATAATTGTTCTTTCTTAAACTTATATGATCGTCTTAATTTCATGTGTTTAATGGTAATTTTGCAAAATATATAAAATCAATTTGTTTACTCTTTCTTCTCCTTAGTCCTTATTGTCCAATTCCCTTAAATATAGGAATCTATCTTCTACTAACAATATATAAAAATTGTACTCCAACAAATTTACATAATTGTCCTTTCTTAAACTCACAATCATCTTAATTTTATGTGTTTAATGGTAATTTTGCAAAATATAAAATCAATTTGTTTACTATTTATTCTCCTTATTATCAAATTCCCTTAAATATTGGAAAAAAGCAATGTATTATGACATAAATATAGGAAAATAGTTTATTCTCGTATACTTTAATTTCTTAATTTTGGATTAAAACAATCAATAGAAACACTACATTAATGTTTATATTTTTAAAATAATCATTACTTTTCAAAATTTAAACATATCAATTTCTCATATCGGTCCTTTAAAAAAATCTCATATCGATATATATATAAAATTTAATTTTTGAGATATAAACACATAAAATTTGCAGCAGGTGCAGTGCAAATATTTAACAGTGTTTTGCATTTAAAATAAAAATTTATTTAATAGAAACACTACATTGATGTTTTTTTTACAAACTACATTGATGTTTATATTTTGAAAATAATCACGAAGAAAAAAACCTAGATGACGAAATCACGAAGAAAAAACCTAGATCTACGTGAAATTCGCTTATTTAGATTGAAATAGAGAGAAAAAAGATGAAGAGAGGTAATTTTAGGTCAAAAATTGACCCAAAACCACCCCCCTCAATGAAGAAACTGGAAGAAAAAACCTAGAGAGAAAAAATTAGGACCGACTTATTTCTGCATATATAAGCATTTTTTTTCACAAATGCATATATGAGCATTTAAAATCTGCAACAGAAACGGTGCATACATTGGACGGTGTTTTGCATATAAAATAAAAAATTATTTAGTATAAACACTATATTAATGTTGCTATTTTGAAAATAGTCACGAGTTTTCAAAATTTTATCATATCGACTATCACATATCGGTACATAAAAAATTTATGTTGCATATATAAGCATATAAAACCATTAATGAGTGTGGTTCAAATATTTAACGATGTTTTAAATATAAAATAAAAAAATATTTAATAGACACACTACATTAATATTGATATTTTGAAAATAGTCATGAGTTTCTACAATTTTACCATATCGACTTTCAAGTATATGTATATAAAAATTTGTTATGTAGATATAAGTACATAAAATCTGCAACGGGTGTGGTGCAAACATTGAACGGTGTTTTACATATAAAATAAAAAGTTATTTAATAACAACACTACAATGTTTATATTTTGAAAATAGTCATGAGTTTCCAATATTTTATTGTATCGACTTTCTCATATATGTATATAAAATTTATTTCTACAAATATAAGCATTTGAAATCTGCAAAGGGAGCGGTGCAAATATTGAACGGTGTTTTGAATATAAAATAAAAAGTTATTTAATAGAAACACTACATTAATTTTGATTTTGAAAATAGTCGTGAGTTTTCAAAATTTTATCATATCGACTTTCTCATATATATGTATATAAAAATATGTTTTCGCATATATAAGTAAATAAAATTCACAACTGGCACGATTCAACTATTTAACAGATTTTTGTATATATAAGAGAAAAATATTTAATAGAAATATTACATTAATACTCATAATTTTCATTTAATATCTGTAAATATTCGACAATATTAACAATCTGATTTTTTTTTTGTAAAAAAAAACAATCTAATTATTTTTTATATAATTATCGTAATGTTACGTGACTCATGTGAAAACTCAAGTCTTTTACTAATAATCATACCTGGCAAGCCACCTCAACATTTTTTTAATTAAAAAAAATGAAGAAATGACTAACATGTATGCCTTTTAAGAGATAAAAGATTAGAACAAGACAAAAAAATAAAATAAATGACTCACGTGTTATAAATAAATAAGATAAATGACTTGAAGGAGACAAAAAAAGATAAAGGACTCAAGTGTTACGAACAAATAAGATAAAGGATCTCTGGAGTAATTTTGCCTAAAAGTTATTAAACAGACTTGTTGCTTTTTCAATTCAAGATGATAGTTCAATGTGATCCTAATTTTTGGGGATTAGGGTTTAAAACCTTTGAATTGGGTTACTCTTATTAAGAGCGAATACAACCTTTCAAAAGAAAAAGAGTGAATACAAAAAACAGTTGAAATGATATAGTCGGGGGCGTATTCAAGACCCTCGACCAAGGGGTGCAGACCATGTGGCCTTTCTTTTTAACGTGAAAGATATTTCATTAAGCAATCATATTGGCTGCAACATAAGAAACAATACAACGAGGAAAATCCTCAATCCAAATTGTGTCTATAGGAGATAAAACAAACTTAGATAGATGGTGAGCAGAAACATTAGTGTTTCACATGCTCAACTAAACAATTAAAAAATGAAGATCTAATATCACGACAATCATCTATAAGTAAGCCAATATAAAAGTAATCAGCAACGTAGTTATCCAATGCTCGAACCACATTCAGAGAGTCACCTTCCATCATAATATTACAAAATCCCAAATCAAGAGCAAACTGAAGTTCTAGTTGAAAGCCATGAGCCTCAGCCACATATGAGTCAGGTAATGTTAAAATCTTCCAAGTTGCGACAGCCAAAACAATTCCCTCAAAGTCTCTAATAAGTAATAATGGCACCAATTCCCCAAAAATTATTATTCGGGCCAGCAACATCAACAATTATTTTGTACCAATTTTGAGAGGGAGGATTCCACCTAGTGGCAGAGGAAATAGAAAAAGATTGATTGGAATTAGTGAACATTTGTGTACTCAACATTAGCTTGTAATCATCAACGGTTTTCCATGCTTTATAGACTATCTCATATTTCTCGATAGTTTTACCTTCAAAACAAAGTTTATTTCGAGCAAAGCAAACCCCATGGCATAAAACCAATCTTTGAATAAAGGAGACGTGCTATCAAAATGCACACCCAAGGGAGAAAGAAACCAAACATGTTGAGCCCATGGACAAGTCTTGAAAAGATGATCAATATCCTCTTCTTTCTCGTGGCATCAAGAGTGGAATATGATAGTAATATGGAGAAAGAACTATGGGCTCCCCCGTAGTGATGTTTGCAATTATGGGAGTCATCAGAAGACATGGTTCAAGATTGGAAGGAATGAAGGTGACTAGAAAGTTCTTTGCGGTCAGAGACAAAAGGAGCAGAAGGAAAGAAAGTTTCTTGCTAACCAAAATACTTGGAAAATAATGACCTTATAACTAGGGAATATCAATTGCCTTAACTAACTGGGAAGATGAGATTACTGTTGGAATAAGTAGAACCCGCAAGGAGTAATTACAATTTTTTTTTTTGGTTACGGAGTAATGACAATTGATGTAACGTTTTATTTTCTAATAAAATTTAATAAATAACTAAACACGTAAGGGTGTCACACATCTTGATCAAAATAGAAGGACTTCATTTAAATTAAAAACGTCACAGCGGAAAAATTCTCAAAACGTCAAAGTAATTTTTCACATCTTTAAAATCCACAACAAAACTGAATTCGAAAGAATTCTAAAACAAAATCTGAAATAAAATAAATCATCATTCCTTAGTGTTACTAATCAGAGAATCGACTCAATAAAACTCCCAAAAGCGATAAAAAAGAGAAGGCTCCAACGCCATCCTCCGAGACTCACTGCTACTTAGATTCTTCTTCCTGCAAATCTACATCACAAAGGCGTAGGTGCCCAACCCGCCACTAGAGGGTGAGAATATATTCAAAATAAGAATTGCATAATCATAATGAATAGAAACAAGACATAAAACACATAAACATCATCAATCATATATTCATATATAAATTATTCCCATTGTTAGAAAATCATATTTTTACATTGTTGGATAATCAACTTCACATTGTTAGATAATTAACATTCACATCATTTAATAAATCACAATGAACAAATATCACTTAAACAAAGTCAATCATCAATTAAGGAATTAACAACTCATCAACGGAACACAATAATGTACACAATGCTCCTAGACTCTATCGTATATGCATGTGGTACCAAACCATCGTCAAATATTTTGGACATCAGAGGTATGTTGCTGATTTTGTCCACACCATCGTCAAATACAACATCGTTAAATAGACTCGACCATGAATGCATGACCATCAAATAATGACTCAACAATACACATTTTTGTATGACTCAACAATTACACATATTTAAATAGCACCATCGTCAAATATCACATCTTCAAATATCGCATCTTTATATAACACATATTTAAATCACGCATATTCAAATAACACATCTTTATATGACACATATTTAAATATCACATATTTATATAACACATCTTTAAATCACACATCTTCAAATAACACATATTTATATAACACATCTTTAAATCACACATCTTCAAATAACACATCTTTATATACATATCTATTACATCATTAAATGACTAACCAATACACTTCATCAATTAACACAATAAAAACTAAGTCTCTTGATTACTCATTCCCTCACAAGTAAATTGTTTTAAAGTTAATTTTATATTAATTACTATATAAATTATTTTACAAATTTTGACATGGTCATATTAATACCACACGTCCTTACATCGCCTAATTTCCTAATCAAATATGTTTCTAAATATCTCTAATAAGTAGTGCTAGCCTAATCGCTAGAATTTGGTAAGCAGAGTCAATATATAAGTAAATTTTACTATAGTGAATCCAAAATGATTATGGAGAATGCACCATTAGTTTATCCACTTTATTAATTAATACTAATTCAAATATGCAAAACAGCCGATTTTAGTGCTATGATTCTAGTGATACGTGTTACATATGAAAAAGTTCCAAAATTGCAGTCAAACCACACGAGTTCTATATGAACTAAAGGCTAGAAAGGTATAAATAAATGCAAGTACAACCGTGACAGCTTGTAACCATATACGTAAGAGATACTTCACTCTCGTTGAAAACATATATATATATATATATATATATATATATATATATATATAAGATGGTAAGATTTTAAACATTGAAGAACATCTTAGCAAAGATGATATCAAAAGATAAATAAGTTCTTTAGAAAAACAATTTCAAATAGAGACATGTCATGACGTCCCTAATGCTTTTTGGGATAGAAAGAAACATGTCATTACTCTTCCTTATTTAGATGATTTTAATGAAAATCAAATTCCTACTAAGGCCGGACCGGCTCAGATGAATCAAGACGATCTTGATCTTTGTAAAAAAGAGATTCAGACTCTCTTTTAAGATCACTAATAGAAACAAGAGTTTCTTTAACATTAGATTTCTGAAGCCTAGATATGACTTCACTCATCTTATAAGGTATATCAATAACCTATATATATATATATATATATATATATATATATATATATATATATATATATATATATATACTACTCCGTCCCAAAATATAAGCAAAAATGAGTCAACTTAAGTTGATGTATTTGGTACAAATTTTGAACCAAGTACATTAATTTTTGTAGACCAATTTTTGCTTATATTTTGGGACGGATGGAATATATGGGAAATGTTAACGAATGCCTTCGGGGCACTCTTTAAGAGTCTTAAATGGTAACTTTTTATGAGAACTTGGGTATTCAATGCATTGGAAATTGAACTATTTGACTTTTTTAAAGAATAATTTCCTAATTTGGAATGCTTCAAGAGTGTCCGGGAGCACTCGTTAACAAGACCATATATATATATATGGATATGATCAAATGATACCATGATGTCAAAATTAGTTTGACACCAAATCTCATCCATTTATTACATTTAATCCAAATGTTTAAAGCTATCTCCAAAATAATTCTCCTACGTCAATTTCTCCCTCTAACATCTAATTAAGAAAAAAAAGGAAAACATTTATGGTCATAAATTCATTATCAATCATTCCTTTTTTTTCTCTTATTTTTTATTACTTTTTTTTATTGAGCATTGTTATATTGAACGAAGAGGTTGACAAAAGAAAAGTAAAAATATACATGTGCAGTTTTTAAAAAATAAAAAACTAACTAGTCCATTATTTGTGGAAATCATGGCCGTGCAGTTGTAAAAATCAACGTACTACATAAACTCGTGCATTTTGTCTTTTTACTGTTCGTATAGCAACCATCATTACCATTTTTTATTACTTTCACTATTTATAATGATAATAAGATGTTTTAATTTTTTTACAGAAGACATTGAAGCTTACCGTTGTTAAAAGGTAGTTAAGCTTAAACATGATGAGTGATAAAATAATATAATTAGCAGCAATTTTTTAGAGGTAGTTATCGACAATGGTGAAAGAAAAAGAATCATTTTGATGTTTTGATTGAATGTGTGATTTTTTTTAATGCAATTTATTTATTTATTTATTGGTGGTGATGACTGACCCAATCAACCGTAAGCATATTTTTTTTAACTCTAAGTAAGAATAATAAATAATAAACACGGGAAAAAGGGAAATGATTGAAAATGAATTTATAATAAAGATTTTTTTTAATTAGGTGATAAAGAGAGAAATTAGTGTAGAAGAATTATATTAGGGATAACTTTTAACCTTTGAATTAAATGTAATGAATGAATGAGATTTGATGCCAAACTAATTTTAACATCATAGGGTCAAATGAGGGACCAAAAGTGGAAGAATCTGAAATGATAGGGACAAAATCTAAACTTTTTTTTAATAAGGACCAAAACTGGTTTCACTCAATATTACAGGGACCAAAAGCGGTATTAACCCTTTATTTAATTGTTTGTATTTATTGGGAAATAGATGAGTTGATTGACTTGTTAAAAGACGAGGGAAAATAAGAATTATGAAGAAAATAACGTTTTAACGAGAATAAAAAAAATAGGGTGCAATTAGGAGTGCATTAGCAAAGTTGGGTAAAAAGGAGGTGTGAAAAGTAAGTTGAGTATCGTTTTAATTAAATTGACATATGAAGATGCAGATAGTAAGTCTGTCAAAAATTAAGTAACAAACTTATCTGATGATTATAAATAGATGAGAACATTAGGAAAATAGGGTTACAACAAACAGATAAAAGATTAGAGATCAAAGGAAAACTAGGATTGTGGAGAGAAGAGGTAAGGAGACATAGTAGGAAGAACCTGGAGAGAGATTTCACCGTAGGAATTCATTCAAATTATGTAAACTAGAGGTAAGGGGGAGTTTCTATTCTCCACAAGGGTTGTATGAACATATGGGTAGTGAAGAGTTTGTGTTTTTCTTCCTTGTTTTCATGATCTTTTGATAAATTCATGTTAAATTCGTGTTCTAATTTGTTGTGTGATTTTTGGTATATTTTTATCTTTAAATTCATGATTTTGATGTCCTAAATTTGTGATTTAACTGTGGTTATGTTGTGTTTTGGAATAGATAAAGAAAAAGTGAATAACTGAAAAGGAATTTTAATCATCACTGCTTTTCATCCTTCCCATCTTCACAAACCCTTTTCTTCTTCTTCTTCTTCTTCTACCTGCTATATCACACAAGCCTCTTCTTTTTATTCTTCTTCATCCACCTATTGTTTTGCTTAATCTTTCTCATACTTTCTAAAATCCCTAACTTTCAACTCTACACTACCGAGGAATTCCTCGTAAGCACTTATTTTCGAGAACATTCTGGAACATTTTTGAACGAATTTGTTGAGTTTTAAAGCTATTACGAGAACGCCAAATCTTGAATCAAAGCTTTTGAGGCGAGAATCAAGTTCGTGACGTAACATAAGAAGATAGAAAAAATGGGTTTCAATTGATGTGGGGTTTGAGTTGGGTTGTATGTCTTTTATTGTATGGAAAGGAAAATGGAGAAGATATATTATGTAGGTCTGTCATTTATGTTGATTATGTTGCAGATCCAATGAAGTTGAATGGTGTCTTCATAGGTCCATTACTCCATTTTATCAAAACTTAGTTTAAGGTGAAGATGAGTGGAGATCCATTTGTACTCTTCCGTTTTCGATCTGCTTTTGGATCTAAGAAGTCATTTACCTTCCATTTTTTTAGATATGAATGCTTTGTAGAAGAAGCATCGAGAGATCTGAATGTTCTGGGCTCGTTGAAGAAGATGATGAACCTAATATATTATTTTGGTTTTCTTAATTATGCTTTGAAATTATTTGATTTTTAAGTTATGTTTTTTTAAACGTCTTTTTAATTTTTTTATTTTCGTAAAAAAATGTTTATAAACTCCTAAGCCCATTTTCCTTTTATTACTGAATTATTTCTAAGAATGTTTAATTTGTAATATTGTTTTTTGTTAAAATGATTAATAATCCATGTGTAAGGCCACGTGGAAATAAGTTTAATGAAAAAAGAAAAACGTTACACAATCAACGTGCCACATGTGTAGATTCTGTTGACAAGGTTAAATGAGGGACCAAAAGTGGAAGAATATGAAATGACAAGGACATAATTTAAACTTTTTTTTCACAAGACCAAAACCATAATTCCCTAACATTACAGGGACCAAAAGCGGTATTAACCTTTAAATAAATAATATCACACAAACCAAAACTAATAATAATAATAATAATAATAATAATAATAATAATAATAATAATAATATCCAATACTAATTACTAATAACTTAGATTAAAAACCGGGGTGTTACAATTGACCTATTGGAAGTTGAACATGGTTACAACGACCAAACTCATACTTTATGACGCAATGATGACACTATTCACGCGTAATTTCAATATTATGGAAGTATCATAAGACATGGTTCAAGATTGGAGGAATGAAGGTGATTGAAAAATTGTTTTCGGTTAGAGACAAAAGAGGAGCAAAAGGAAAGAAATTTTCTTGCCATCCAAAATACTTGGAATTTAGTGGCCTTATAACCAAGGGCGGACCTGAACAGGTCCTGGTGTGGCAGGTGCCACACCAGCCCAAGCTGATTTTTTTCACCACTGCCCACCACCAGTGAACGTTCTCTCCTCTCTCAGCCGGTCCATCTCCTCTTCTCTCTCAGCTGTGTGCCAGTCCATTCCCAGCTCCTCTCTTCTTCTTTTTCAGGTCAGTTTTAAAATTGAAATTGAAATTGAACCATGATATTGAAATTAAAATTGAATTAAGATAGTGAGAGTAGTAGTGATAGCAGTACTACAATAGAAATTGATTTTAACTTTTAGGGTTTGGTTACTAAAATTGATTTTGTATTGTTTGAAGTTGAAATTGAATTAGGATGTATTGTTTTGACTATTGTTCTTGGTCTGCTTACACCCATGATGGTTTTGGAAGTGAGAGTTATTTATATCTATAACTTAAATTATATGCTTGATTTTAACTTTTAATAAGGCATCCCTTGTGTCATTTATCTTACTCATGATGGTGCTAGTGTAGATTTTGATAACTAACTTGGTGTGTAAGAATGAGTTAACGTGGTATTAAAGCCTTGAATCCCGTATCTTGTGAAAACCAATTCTAAATGTGTTTGATAATGTTAAAAGTATATAATTGTAATTGATTTGAACAACTTGGTGTTCTAAGGCAGTCAACCTTTTTGTCTTAGTGAAGATGATACTAGTGAAGTATAATGTATACAATGTTGACTTTTGATGCCTTAAACCTTATAGATCACCTTCACTTATAATAGTAATCCCAAAAGTGGTGATTTATTGCTCTCAATGTAATTTCTGTGAATTCCTCATAAATTGTCATGTTTACTGTGTAACTTTCTTCTTAGATATTGCCCCACTGATATTGGAAGTCCAGGTCCGCCCCTGCTTATAACTAAGGAGGATTAATTGCCTTTATCAGTTGGGAAGACGTGGTTACCGTTGAAATAAGTATAATCAGCAAGGAGTAATGACAATTGACCTATTGGAAGTTGAATAGGGTTACAATGACTAAACTTATACTTTACATTGCAATTATGACATTGTTCACGCGTAATTTCAAACTAATAGTCACACTGTTTACGCTGGGATTTGGTAAACAACCGCTAGTTTAAGTATTTTACACTTGCAAGATCAACTAGAAATCTTAAGACAATTTTGTGCTTTGCTTTTCCAGAAAATTTGTTATGTTCATCAAAGTGATAAACAGATTATGTGATTTTCGTTTAAGAAAACTTAAAAGGAAAAAATGTTTCAACTCTGAATCGCCTCAAAGTTAAATTAACATTCGTAGTAAAGAACTGAATTGTAAGGAAAGAACATGTAAATTGCGTGAAAGTAAATTGCATTAAATGTAAAAATGATTACAGTAAAGACGGTTCACAAATCATACATTTTCTCCTTGGAATTCCTTTCTTTCGATTGCATGAGTACTCGGAAGTTTTGGGAGAGGTTTGTATATGAAAATTGTGACCCCGATTTCTTCTAAGAAATCACTATATATACTACAGACAAAACTCAAACCGCCACTTCGATCCTACGCTCTGGATTCTTCCACGTGTTTCCCCACGTTCTCCACTTCTTCGAAGCACTTTCTTCTTTCGCGCGCCAAGTTTCGAAATCTTGGGTCTGAATTTTGCTATTTGGGCCGTAATCCACTAGGCCCATTGTTCCAAATGGGAATTTCGACTTTTCGATCCAGTCGAATCTATCCTTTGATATTGTGCACCAAATTTTACGCCTAACAAATTGCCCCCCAAAAATGCCACTTTCGATCGGATTTGTCGAATAAGAAAATGGCGTTTTTGAAAAACCTTTTTCCTTTTATTATTTTATTCACCGTTGCACTGTTTCCAAGGACGGTAATAATGTCAGAAAAGACAATCATGACCTTTTTCAAAACGTCTCATCTCCTCCAACCATCATGACCTCCTGGTTTCTTGGTGGGAGTGGGACACGTGGCTAACCCGGAAGTTGAAGAGTGAACTTTTTCATCTGGATTTATTATTAAAAAATCACACTCTATTAACCCTATAAATAGAGTCACTCAAGTTGATGAAACCTTTTCACAACTTTTCCAGCCATTTCTCTTCCATTTCATCCTTCGTATTCCAAACCCTAACCCCTTTTCTGCGAACACAACCTTAAAGCTCCATTAATGGCGTCAGGTTCTGGAACTAAAGAAGTACTTCCAATGGCTGGGAAATGGTCGGACCTCACAATCAGTACTTACGGGGACGACCAAGTACCAGAGCCAACTCTTAAGCTTGAACATAAGAAAATCTGGGAAACTCAGGTTATCTTTCCCTATTCCCTCAATAAAACTGTTCACGCTTTTGGTGGTCCTAAACCAGATGACAAGAATCGAAACAGTCAAACCATGTCTATTTTCCCTCTCTACAAACCTTGCAGCCCTAGGGCCTTTTTGGACGAACCTTATAACTTTAACTATTTAAAGTATCCAAACAAAGTCTTTAGGTCTGCACCTTCTGCGACTCAGCAGTACCTTAACTGGTTGGACAGGGTCGAAAGCAACTACGGCGATATCTGGAAGGACTATGGGATTTTCGATCTGGTCCAGCTTTCTCGAACCGGCATGAAATATCACCAAGAAATGCTGATTGCTGCCTTGCATTTCTTCGAATCTTCGACCAACACTTTCCACTTCGAATGTGGGATGATGACCCCCACTCTCTTCGATGTAGCAGCCATCACAGGACTTCGACCTGATGGTGCCACTTACGATCCTACTCGATTCAGTGACAATATCAAGCTATCTTATACGTCGAATGCTTATTCGAAGTATATCAACGAACATCACAAAGATGACAGCGAAGTGGGCGACGAGGAACATGTAGCTTTCCTTACTCTTTGGCTGTCTCAGTTTGTTTTTTGCACAAGATCTTTGCAAGTGGCCAAAAAGTTCATCCCTATGGCCATCCAAATTCATGAATGCCAATCTTTCGGCTTGGGAAGCCTTATTCTGGGAGCTCTATATGAGGCCATGAGGTCTGCCTGTGAAAATATTAAGCTCACAGGTTCTGGGTCAACTTTCTTAGCGTATGGCCCCTTTTGGCTTCTCCAGTTGTGGTTAAATGCTACTTTTCCTCGGGAGCTCGACTTAATACTCCCAGAACCCTGTTTTGAAGCGACTCGTGGGCGCCAAATTGAAGGCACAAGGCTATCTCGAATGATTCCAAGAATGAGAGGCCTCGATTCAGAGCAGCTCTTCATACAATACTTCGAGGCCTTTCTCAACCTAAAGGCATTCAAGAGCAGCTTTGCTCCTTTTGTAGATCGAAAAGTCGGGCCTCACTGGTTTGCTCACCCATTCCCTCCGCTGCCTGAGAATGAGGAAGAAATCACTGCCATTTGGTTAGCTTATCTCAACCCCACCCTTATCTCCTGCCGTTATGGCGTTACGTCTTCAGAGTTCGGATTAGTAGGATACTTTCCGAACTTAGTTTCAAGACAATTTGGACTAACTCAGCTATTGCCCAAAAGCTTTTACCTTAACGAAAAAGAGATCTGCTTAGGGTATTATGGCATGACTGAACCAACTTTCCACTCTTTCCTCCGTGAAGCTGAGAAAAGGTGTTGTGGAATCACTCCTTTCAAGTATGACAACTCCCACTCTTGTACTAGGGAGTTTGCGAAATGGTGGGACTTGCACCATTCCATTCACCTTGTTGACAAGAAGCTTCTGATGGATAAAATTCGAGAAGGATTTAACCCATCTGCAGCGGCTGCAATCCAAAGAAAGTTGACTTCTAAAGGTAACTTTCGTCCCTTTCGAAATTTTCAAAACTTATCCTTTTTTGACTTATCAACTTAGTTCGAACTTTTTCCTGTTTTAGGAAGCAAATCGAAGGCAGTGTCTAATGCCTCAAGTCAAGCTCCTCCAGTCAAGGTCAAAAAGGAACCAATGGTAAGCCATTTAAATTTATTATTTGGCCTCTCACATGGAGTTTACCATTTACACAGGCGACTCAATTTAAATCTATGCCCTTTTCAGGTCACCACTCGGAAGAGGGCCAACCCAACAGGTGCTGAAGGGACTTCGAAGAAACCAAACCTTGGAGCTCCTGTGATTGCTCTAAGTGATGATGAAAAGGTTAACACCTTTCGATCATCTACTTTGCTTCGATAATTAGCTTCGTTATTCAAAGCGTTTATATTAACATAGAATGTTATGCTACAGACCACAACGGACCAACCTGCTGATGTGCAACCTGAGTCAGAACATGTGGCTGCCTCTTCGAAGGACACCAACAGACAAACTGAGTCCGCAGCTGGAGCAAGCTTGGCCAGTACCATCGAAAAAGCAAAACAACCGCTCGAGCCTGGTAAGCCAAGTAAAGCAAAAAAGAAGAAGAGGAGTAGGCAAGAAAAAACTGAAAGCCAAGATGAGGCCGTTGTTGGCGAGACGGTCGAAGAGCAAGAAGCCTCGCTCACACTCATCGAAGAAAAATCTGCTGAACAACACAAGAAGAAAAAGAAAAAGGATAAAACTCGTCGAAAACCTTCTTCCTCCAGCCAGGCGGACCCAGAAGCTCCTTCCTCACAACAAGAAAAGATTGTGCAGCCACACCCCAAAACTGGAAATGATTCACCTCAAAAGGTAGTTCACCACTCCTTCACCCTTTACTCTCATCGTTCCCTTTATGTATATCGCATCTAACTTGACTATTTCCTCCATTTTCCAGGATCGTCCCATGTCAACCATTGTGGAAGAAACTTCTCCTGACAGCACAGTAAAGCAAGTTCTCGAAGGACTAAGTCAACAACTTTTTCCTCAAGAGCAAGACTTGGAGCAAACCTCCCCCGAAAAAGAAACACTAAGGGACAAAAAAGGCAAGGACAAGGTGATCATCGAAGAAAACCAAGAAACAGATGAGGTTGGTGCTAGCAAAGATAAACCTTTACCAACGACCTCTCCAAAAGCCTTGGTCAGTTCTCCGCCTCGAATAGACATTACCAACGAAGACCAGGTTTTACCAACTGAAGTTGAAACTCTGCCTGTCAACGAAGAAACAACGCCTGTTCGAGTTGATACCGCCATGTCTGATGCCCCCAATGCTGGCGAGAAGAATGATCAAATCCCTGAAGGTGCGTATTCTACCACCGAAGGTCATCACCAGCCTCAAGTTAGCCAGGAAGATAAGGCCAAAAATGTTGAAATAACTTCAAGTGCTGACTATGAGCAAACAACCCAGACAGACAATTCACTTAATGATGAGGACATTTCATCTCCGAAATCCATTCCCAATATCTGTCTCCCAGTCGAAGTTTTGCAAGGCATCAAACACTTAGCACCGGAAGACGCGCTCAACACCTTGTTATCCAAACATGGTGCATATATCCCCACGGCGGCTGATAGAGAAAAAGCTCTTCAACTCGAACAGGCAGAGCATGAGCTAAGGTTTCAACGAGAAGTAATTGATGGAGACATGTTAGAACTCCTCGAAAGAGAACCCACAATTTACTTCAACATCAAAGCTCTTTTCAG
Source organism: Medicago ruthenica (assembly GCA_018208015.1). NCBI lineage: Eukaryota > Viridiplantae > Streptophyta > Magnoliopsida > Fabales > Fabaceae > Medicago > Medicago ruthenica. Next base: position 56,258 of record WNNG01000018.1, on the reverse strand, counting down.
CAAACTTCAAACTCCACAAACTGCTGAAGATCTGTTCTTAAAAGTTTCTCAGGCCGAAACTCTCTTGGAGCAATATGCAAAAAAATTTCATGCCTTGAGGAGTAGTACCCAGCTTCGAGACACCCAACTTTCTGTTCAGCAAGACCATTTCAAACAGGCCACCCATTACAATGAGGAAGCTGCTAAAATCAAAGCCGCGTCTGCGGGAGCATTTTTGCAGATGGCTGCTTGTGAAGACAATATTTCGAAATGGAAAGCTGAAATTCGGGAGTTGGAGGCCAAGATAGCTCAAGAGGAAAAGATGAAAGAACGTTTCGCCGCTCAAGCTGTCGAAGTACCTAGGTCCAAAATCGAAGAGCTGGCACATGCAGGCCTCCAACATTACAGTGATGGGCTAATTGTTAGCAGCGAAGTTGATCGCTTGACAAATGAAAGCAATGTTCTGCAACGAAAGCTTGATCACACCAAGGAGCAGTACTACCACTTCAGACAAGCCAACAAATCCTGGACGGCAGCAGATTAACTTGCTTTTTTACCCATCATTGTTTTGTTGTTTTCGAATTCTCTTGAACAATTTGGTTATATTACTTTAAATGCTCTTTTGGTAGTAACTTTTATTTAACCACTTTCACTGTTCAATTTACGTTATTCTCGAATGTGGCAATTGTACTCAAATTTATACATTATATTTATGCCAATTTTCCATGCTATAATCATCCTCGTTAGCACTTTGCCTATTTTAGCATTCGAAAACGCCAAATATCGAAGACTTACTTGGTTTTCGTGATACGCTCTAAACCCCTCTTTTTTAGTAACGGATAAGATTGCGTCTAAAACAAAACGCGTAATTACTAAGCCATATCTCTGACTGGCTCTAGTTCCAAAATAAATCAAACATCCGTTTCCAAAACAGTCAAACTGAAATGGCGTGAATTCCGAGAAAAATTAGGAAAACGGTTGAAGAATTAATAATGATCTTACCACTATATATATGGTCATTCTCTATCCGTTTTACTCACTCTATTCTGTAAGTCATAATAGTATAGCCACCATCACCAATTTTGAAAGAAAAATCATGGGTAAAGGCAAACAGATTGCGAAGAACACCAATGAGAAGAAAACAACGTCTGCAAAGAAGGACAACAAGAAGACTGCTGATTCCTCAAAGAAGACAAAGAAACCTTCTTCCAAGGGCGAAAGCTCAAGAACCTGCAGAGCTCCCCCTCCTCCTGAAGGAAAAACACCTTCAAAGGCTCAACCAGAGGTTTCTTCCTCAGAGTCTAATAGTACGGACCCTGATTGGGCAGAATTCCTTTCGACTTATGATGAAAACAAGGAATATCTTCGTTCATCAGACTCAGAAGTAGATTCGAAATGAAGGCCCCTTCAAGATCAACGTGTCACCCTTTCTTTAGGATGAAGGCCCATTCAAGATTAACGTCACTTTTCTTCTGTAATTCGAATAAAATTTTAGCACTTTATGATGGATAAAAATCCAAGATAAGACCTTTGTATGATGAGGGATAAAACTCACCATTTTAATTCGAATCTTTTATTTTACTGGCATCTTCGCATATTGCCATTTTAGTGTTTTGCTTTCGAACTATTCTTGATTTATTCGAACTTCTTGCAGCGTTGGTCTATATCTTTTTAAATACTTACCATTCATATTAATCGAACGCTGCTCAGGAGTCAATTCTTCGATTTCATAAGCACCATTCGAAAGCACTTGAGAAACTTTAAATGGTCCTTCCCAATTTGGTGACCATTTCCCAAAGACTCTATCTTTTCTGTCCATAGGCAAAACAACTTTCCAGACCAAATCTCCTACGTTAAAGGCTTTAGGCTTAACCTTGTTATTGTAAGCTTTAGCAACTCTTTCTTTTTGTCTAATTAACATATCTAAAGCTTGCAATCTTTCTTCATCTAAATCAACTAATTCGTCTAACATCGAATTCCAATAATGATCAGTAGGTAACTCCATCTGTCTTTGCACTCTCAATGATTGCATCATGATTTCAACAGGCAACACAGCATCATGGCCGTACGTTAGTCGAAATGGAGTTGACTTAGTTGATTCCTTAGGAGAATTCCTACATGCCCATAAGACTTGGTCTAAAGTCTTATGCCAATTCCTTGGTTTCTGAGCAATGTGTCTCTTAATTAAGCCAATGATGGCTTTATTGGCTGCTTCGACTTGACCATTTGCTTGAGCATAATATGGTGTCGAAGTTACCAGCTTAAACCCTGTCTGATCAGCGAAATCTTGCATCTTTCGTCCGATAAATACTGTTCCCTGATCAGTAGTAATAGTCTCAGGAAGCCCAAACCTATAAATGATATAGTTTTGAATAAAACTAATCACAGCTTCTTGATCCACATTTGGCAGAGCAACTGCTTCAATCCATTTTGTGAAGTAGTCAATACCAACCAGGATATACCGTTGATTTTTTGACGACGCAGGCCTGATTTCGCCAATCAAATCTAAAGCCCATCCTCTAAAGGGCCAAGGCTTAACAATTGAATGCAGTTCATTCGCAGGCACATGCTGAATACCCGCATGTCTCTGACATTCTTGACAACTCTTGGCATATTCTATGCAATCCTTGAGCATAGAAGGCCAATATAAGCCTTGTCGAAATAATAACCATTTCATTTTATGGCCAGCTTGGTGAGCACCACAAGAACCACTATGTATATTGGTAATGGCTAAATATGCCTCATTTTCACTAAGACATTTTAATAAAACTCCTTCAGAAGTTTTCTTAAATAGCTCATTTCCCATAATAGTGTAACTTAAGGCCCTATATTTAATTTTCCTATCGGTAGTTCCAGTTGGATCTTCCAAATATTTAACAATTGGCTTTCTCCAATCATTATCAACTAAATTGTCAATGGCAAAAATTTCTGCTACAAAACTATCGAAGTGCAGATTAGTATTTTGAAAATTATCTTCGACATCTTCAAGACTGTCAACAACTTGTTTACCTGCCCCCAAATATTTTGGTATTGACAATTCACTAGAAGCTGGCTCGTTCGAAATTAACTTCTCCTTAATCTCGATTATCTCTTCGAATTTTTCTTTCGAGAGCTTATAACCAGAAGCAATTTGAGCCAAATCATTTGCCTCTTGATTTTCGATTCGAGGTATGTGCTGAATATCGTAGGAATCAAAATGTTTTAACAAGGAAAATGCAATGACGAAGTATTTCATCAAATGTTCTTGGACACATTTATATTCCTTAGTTAATTGTTTCACAACTAATTCAGAATCACCTCTTATTTTAATGTGTCTTGCCCCCAAGTCTAGGAGAATTTCCAGACCCGCAATTAAAGCTTCATACTCTGCTTCATTGTTAGAACAAGACCCATTAATTCTATACTTAAACCTAGTTGGAACTCTTGATGGCGAAACTATCAAGATTCCAATTCCTGTACCTTGCCTATGTCTGGACCCATCGAAATATATTGACCAAGGTTCAAACTCAACACAATTCACTGAAGTTTCGGTTACTGAATGATCAGCAATGAAATCAGCAACTATTTGACCCTTAACAGCTTTTAAAGGTTTAAAAGTCAGTGAATATTCTGTTAAAGCCAAAGCCCATTTCCCAATTCTACTGTGCAAAATTGGTTTTAATAACATATGCTTAATTATATCGAAATGGGAATAAACATAAACATCAACTGGCTTTATATATTGCTTGAGTTTGGTACAAGAAAAATACAAACAAAGACAAAGCTTTTCAATTACACTGTATCTAGTTTCAGCATCATTCAGAACTCTACTTAAAAAATAAATAGCTTTCTCAACACCATTTTCATCTTCTTGAGCAAGCATGCTCCCAATGGTTGAATCTGACGCTGCAATGTACAACTTCATTTCCTTGTTTCGAATGGGAGGCATCAAAGTTGGAGGATTTGACAAATACGCCTTAATCTCGTCAAATGCCTTTTGCTGTTCCGTTCCCCATTTGAACGTATCATCTTTCTTGAGTTTTAACAATGGAGAGAATGGTTGAGCCTTTCCACTTAGATTCGAAATGAACCTTCTCAAAAAATTTATTTTACCAAGCAATGATTGAAGTTGTTTCTTTGTTGCTGGAGACTTGGTCTCCATGATAGCTTTTGTCTTGTTTTGGTTGATCTCTATGCCCTTTTTATGCACAACAAAGCCAAGGAAATCTCCTGCACGTACACAAAAAGCACATTTTAGTGGATTCATTTTTAATCCACATTTTCTCATTCTTTCGAAAGATCTTTTAAGATGACTTAAATGTTCATCAGCAGATGAAGATTTAACCACAATGTCATCAATATAAATTTGCATAAAGATCTCTATAAAATCATGAAAGATCGAGTTCATTGCTCTTTGATATGTTGCCCCAGCATTCTTTAATCCAAAGGGCATCACTACCCATTCATAAGTGCCTAGAGCACCAGGACAACGAAAAGCAGTTTTAGATATATCATCTTCAGCAATGAAGATTTGGTTATAGCCAGAATAACCATCTAGCATGCTTAAATATTCATGACCCGCTGCTGAATCAACTAGCATTTCTGCTACAGGCATTGAATATTCATCTTTTGGCGTAGCATTATTTAAATCTCTAAAGTCTATACAAACTCGAAGAGATCCATTCTTTTTAATAACAGGAACAATATTAGCTAACCATTCTACATACCTGGCTGTTCGAATGAACTTGCACTTGAGCAACCTTTCGATCTCCGCTTTGATCTTTGTCATGATTTCTGGAGCAAACCTCCTTGGAAGCTGCTTCACCGGTCTTTTATCTGGTCGAAGAGGTAGCCTATGTTCCACCAAGTCTTTGCTTAATCCTGGCATTTCATCATAATCCCAAGCAAAGCAATCCCTGTAGTCTTTCAGCAATTCGACCACTTTACTTCTCAAGCTTGAATCAATATTGGTACTGATATATGTTGGCCTCTTGATAGAGCCATCTCCAATATCAATCTCTTGCAAAGGATCTTGAGCCCTCATTCTTTGATTCGAACCAATTGGATCTTTCTCAAAACCCAAAGGTTCATCATCATAAATGCAATCTAACCTTTGCTTATTGTCCATGATTCGAATCATTGGCTTTTGTAGCCAACTCTTTTGTGAATCCAAATTGGCCTTAACGGCCATATCTTCTTGAAACTCAATGGCCCCCATAGCCATTTTCATTCTGTTTTCGGCAGCATATGCCGTAATCCTACTCCATGCTGGAGACTTAATCATCATAACCGTCAAGGTCACCCCATCCCTGAGGTGATGGGAATTCATCCTCTGTCAAGGGCTTATCAATAGCTTCCCTTTCCCAGCAGAAACCATGGGTTGGATGTAATTTAACAGAGTGGTAAACGTTCCCGGACACCACTTTATTTGGATTGAAGGCAGCATATTGGTCGCCACATGGAGCAATGGCCGCCAAATTCTTGTCGAAATTTTGGAGAGTGACGGTGTTAGTTTCTGAAATGTAAGCACTCTGATCCGCTTCAACATTTTCTACTAAACCATCCTCTCTCCACAAAATCAACCTTTGGTGCATGGTTGATGGAACAGCTCCAACTCCGTGAATCCATTCCCTACCCAGCAGCAGGTTGTAATTAGGCCTAGCAGCAATAACCATGAAGAGAGTTTTTCGAACTGTACTCCCAACACACACCTCTACTTGAACAGCGCCCAAGGAGTGCCCAGTCTTTCCTTCATAATTAGCCAGCACAACATTGTGAGAGTGAAGGTCAGTATCGAACAAACCTAATTTCTTCAGCATAAAATGAGGCATAATATTCACTACAGCCCCACCATCAACCAAAACTTTGTTGATACCTACCTCATTCACTTTTGCTCTTATAAATAAGGCCTTTAGATGATTTTGCATACCCAGGTGTGGCCTTTCGAACATGGCATTTTGTTCTTCAACACAGCCATTTCCCATCACATAGTAGCAAACTGGCTTATGGTTAGCCATGTCAGGGTTTTCGAAATCTTCTTCTTCTTCGTTGATTTCAGTTGGGACATCATATTCCGCTGGCAAAATGGATATGACATTAACCAGAACATCAAAATCTGGCTCATCATCAAGGAGATCATCATCATCCATGTAATCTTCCTCATCTTCCTCATTTTTCCCGTCCTCAGCCTTTATTCTTTCGACGATTGGAGCAAGCCTCTCCTTTGCTGGCTTCACAGCCCAATCAACCTTCTGCACTGCAGTTGCATTGCCCCCAGCACTTACCTTTTGAGTAGCAAGCTTCTTCTTACGCTGAAACCTACGCCACTGGGTGCGGGTCATAGGATTTTTCCCTTTGTAGTTGTTCTTGTAAGCATACTTATTGCCTTCCACATTTTGAGATCCAGCAATTACTTTTGTGTCTTTGGCTTCAGCAGTGATCTTCACACTCACATTGCTTGAACTCCCTTTTTCCATCGATCTGTTGTCAAAAGCTACATGCTGACCACTCACCCATTTATTCACAGGCGCTTTGTTCGATGGCTTAAAGGTATTTTGAGGCCCCAACCTTTGATGGATCGAAGGACTCTTAGCAGCAGGCTTGTTCCAGTCAGCCTTTTGGTATGGCCAACCTTTTTGCTTTTGCTTAGTGTTCGACCATTTTCTCTTGTTGTCAACATAAGGAACAACATTTTTGAGGCCTGCAGTGGCCTCCTTATCACACACTGCACTACACCTTGGGCACAACATAACTTCAGAATTACTGAGTTTACACCTATTTAAAAAGTCTATCAATTCTTCTCCAGCCTTAGGGTAAACTTCTTCAACTTTCTTCTTATATTCCTCTTCAGGGACAGCCTTCGTTGGTGCAGGATCAACCACATCAACCATGTTGCAGTCATAGACTTCGACATAGGTAGCATCAGCAGTTGGCAATGGATCTGTATCCACTTTCATTTGAGGTTTGGCCTTATCAGCAAACTTCAGCCTACCTTCATTCAACGCTTTTTGAACCAGGTCCCTGAAAAGATTACATCGATGAGTTGCATGTCCCAAATAATTATGATATTTGCAATAACCTCGTTTCTTTCTTTGTTCTATTGGCGGAATTTTCAAATCTTTTGGCACAATTATCTGGCCATCAGACACCAATAGATCAAAGATTTCATCACATTTGGTTACATCAAACGTATAAGTTTTTGCAACAAATTTATCATTTTTGGGTTCGATTGGATTTTTTCCATTCGAAGGCCTCAACAATTTACAAGTGTATGGAGGCCCTGGCTTTAACTCAGCCACATTAATTCCATTATCATCAGAATCAGAATTTTCGATATCATTTTCATAATCACTATCATAAGTATCGACAAAGGTGATTTCCTTCTTTTTCTGAAACTTAAAATTTCTAACCTTTTCGGCTTTTAGCTTTTCAAGTTGTCTAACTCTATCAGCCAATTGAGACATATCTCGAAGATATTGGGTGTCTAATTTTTTCCTAATCGAATAATCTAGACCACCAGCAGCCATTTCGACCAGTTCATGTTCAGGGACTTGAGTAAAACATCTAGCCTTAAGCAATCGAAATCTATTCAAGTAGTCATCAATAGATTCCTGGGTTTTACGTTTAACACTGGCCAATTCTTTAAGACTTATCTTAGTTTGGCCCATGTAGAATTGCTCATGGAACAACCTTTCTAACTGAGTCCAAGTATGAATCGAATGAGGAGGAAGAGTTGTGAACCAAGTAAAAGCATTTTTAGTTAGAGAATTAGGGAAATACTTCATTCTCAAGTTTTCGTTATTGGCTAAATTACCAGACTCAGCTAAGAACCTAGCGATGTGTTCGACAGTGGACTCACTAGTATCCCCAGCGAACTTAGTATACTTAGGGACTTTCCAACCCCTTGGTAACTCAGTTTCTAACACATACTCAGACAACGCAGAAACAAAATTTGGCCTTCGACATCCTACATTGAGGCCATTCTGGGCTAAAATTGTCTCAACGAGATTAGTCAAATTATTATGTCCAGCAAAATTATTGTTCTGGACATTTCGAACTACCTCATCAGCATCTTGGTTTCTATTTACTAACACTACTTGTGGCGGTTGAGGGCCATCGTTTTGGTACTGGGGCTCCTCCTGTGCCACAAACGCATGGCCTTGGTTTAATGGCTGTTCATGAGCCATAAATGCCTGGCCTTGGTTCTGGGGTGTGGCAGACATGGCAGGCATTATCACTTGAGGTGCATGCTGGATCAACCTAGGCGGAGCAGGAGGTGGTGTGCCGAAAAAATCAGCGATTCGACCCATCTGATGTGCCAACATTTGGTAACTCTCGTTAGTATTCTGAATTAATGGGTTAAATACAGTACCAATTTGCTGAGTCAACATATTGACCATTTCATGGTTACTCTCATCCATCTGTTGTCTCAAGGACATCACAGTTGAACTAGTTAGAGCTTGAGAGTTTATCCTAGAGGTACTATACCTATTTGGGTCAAACGGTGGCATGGTCGAAAAACCAAGTGTTGGTGGAGGTATAGGCCCATACAAAGGATTGGTAATGAAATTCGAATTAAACGGCCTGGCCGAAGTTACAGGTGACACTGTTGAATACGCCATGGTTGGCGTAGGTATATTAGTGTGAAGTTCGAACGAACTAGACACTTGGGGATTGGTTATAGACGGAACAACTGGTATACTAATCGTGGTTGAATTAGGTAACGACCCACTCGAACTGGCCCCAGGACTAGTATTATTAGGAGACCCTGAACCAGGATTCATCTCACTACTCATTGAACTAGAATTCTGAGCGTTCGTTGAGTTGTGAATATGAACAGTTCTAACCATACCCCAAAACAACAGTTACGAATTTTAGAAAAAGAAACAATGCACAAAACCGTCCCACTGGGCGTGCCAATTTGTTTACGCTGGGATTTGGTAAACAACCGCTAGTTTAAGTATTTTACACTTGCAAGATCAACTAGAAATCTTAAGACAATTTTGTGCTTTGCTTTTCCAGAAAATTTGTTATGTTCATCAAAGTGATAAACAGATTATGTGATTTTCGTTTAAGAAAACTTAAAAGGAGAAAATGTTTCAACTCTGAATCGCCTCAAAGTTAAATTAACATTCGTAGTAAAGAACTGAATTGTAAGGAAAGAACATGTAAATTGCGTGAAAGTAAATTGCATTAAATGTAAAAATGATTACAGTAAAGACGGTTCACAAATCATACATTTTCTCCTTGGAATTCCTTTCTTTCGATTGCATGAGTACTCGGAAGTTTTGGGAGAGGTTTGTATATGAAAATTGTGACCCCGATTTCTTCTAAGAAATCACTATATATACTACAGACAAAACTCAAACCGCCACTTCGATCCTACGCTCTGGATTCTTCCACGTGTTTCCCCACGTTCTCCACTTCTTCGAAGCACTTTCTTCTTTCGCGTGCCAAGTTTCGAAATCTTGGGTCTGAATTTTGCTATTTGGGCCGTAATCCACTAGGCCCATTGTTCCAAATGGGAATTTCGACTTTTCGATCCAGTCGAATCTATCCTTTGATATTGTGCACCAAATTTTACGCCTAACACACACATTATTTCCTTTCTCAAATATCAACCAATGATACAATGTAAGGGCATTTGTTTACACTTAATTTTTTTAACTTACACCTATGATATTAACGGTATCGTATGAGACATAATGTTGGTAAGTAAAGAACCATCACAAAAATAAAATAAACGTAGCAAATACGAGAATATTTTGTTGAACATAAGATAACAATATAACACTATATATAATAAGATTAAAAATGACAATGTTTAAGTTGAGTGGTTGGAAGCAACAATGTTTGGCAGATAGGATCACTCTCTCTAAGTCCGTTCTTAGCACTATTCCCTACTACCATATGCAGTATATTAAGATACCTAAGACAATTTGTGACGAGGCTGATAAAATCTAGCGTGGTTTTATTTGAGGAGATTCAGACCAAGGTAGGAAAGCTCATTTGATTAATTGGGATGTTTGTTGTTTGCCTAAAATTGAAGGGAGTCTTGGTCGCCTTCGGCAAGCTCAAAATATGAACGAGGCTTTTCTCATCAAGATGATTTAGAACCTAATTAATAATCTGGATGACCTTTGGTGTACTGTAGAGTGCTTCATAACAAGTGACTTCGTAATAACGACCTCATTGCTAGTATTAGCGTTCAACCTTATGATTCTCCTCCTTGGAAAGCCTTGGCAAGTTTTCACGAAGCATCCAAACCCAAATTTATTGATCAAGCGTTTCGTCAAAGATATTGAGGACTGTAACTTAGAACCTCTTCATAGTGGTCCTAAGTTGAAGGAAACTATCCACATAGGATGGAAGAGGCCTCAAGAAGGTTGGATCAAGCTGAGTAGTGATGGCGCTTGCAAGGATAGGGGAGCGATTGCTGGATGCGGGGGTCTTTTTCGTGACTCAGATGATAGATGGATTAAAGGCTACACTAAAAAGATTGGTGCGTGTGATGCCTTACATGCCGAGATGTGGGGGTTGTATTTGGGATTGGACATGGCTTGGAGAGAGCATTTTTCTCATCTCATAGTGGAGAGCGACTCAGATTTTGATCGACATGATTTCTAACAATTTTCATTTCAACGGAATATCCCTATTTTAGTCCAACGTATCCAGATGCTTCTGAAGATGAGATGACATGTACAAATCAACCATACTTGGCGTGAAGGAAATAGAAGCGCTGATTGGCTTGCAAACATCAACATTACTAAGGATCATTTGAATTTACTTGTTTTGGAGACTCCTCTTAGTGAGCTTCAAAAGCTCCTACTTGATGATGTTTCTTGGGCTTGTATGCATATAAATGTCTGTTTGGTCTAGTTTTTTTTTTCTTCTTGGGCTCTGCCATCTTCTGTACAAAAAAAAAATGACAATATTAAAGAAAGAGAGAGTTAAGGTAACACAGTGGAAGTTTGAACTAGAGATGTTCAAAATCGAACCAACCTAATAGAAAAACCGCAAACTGAATCAACTTAAATCGAAACTGCAAAAAATCGCATTTGGTTCTGATGTATTCAGATCATTTTTGTACCAAACTGTAACATTAAAAAACACTAACTAAACATATGTCACCTAAACCAATACTCAAAGAAACTCAACGAAACTTTTATAAAATGACATTTTTTTTCTCTTGTTAAGTTTCTTCTTTGCTTTTTTATTCATGTAACTTTTATAAAATGACATTTTTTTCTCTTGTTAAGTTTCTTCTTTGTTTTTTTATTTCAAAAAATTTATTTACGTGTTACCTGGACTTTTAGAGAATGATAAAATATTAGTCTTTTATATTTCTTACCGAATATGATTACTTTTTTTTTCCATATTTTTAATTTTGTCTATGTCGTTGGGAACATTGCTGGATGAAAATGAAATTGTAATGTTAGGTAAAATTTAAAACATTGTCGAAAAAATGTTATATTTTAACTTTTTAATTTGATTTTAATGTTAAAAACAAAAAATATATTGTCTCAAAAAAACTTATATCAACCGATCCAACCCAAACCACACTAGTTTGGTTCAAATCAAACCACATCGCGAAATTCTACCGCGAGACCATGTCCAACTCAGCCCATAAAGAGAGTACAAGGCAAGAGCGGTAAAACAAAATTTTTGAAATTGGCATTGAAAATTAGTTTCCCACGCAAAGTTAAGCGCCTATTATTTTGCCAAAAAAAATTCAAACAAAACGTATATTCCAAAATTTCAATTTAATGACCGTGACAACGATATTTCACCCCATTATTTTCTTTTCGATCTAAAATCTCAAATTTCACACTCTCTTTTCTCTTTCTCGATTCCAAGGTTTCTCTTCTACTTTTCTCTTCTCTTCTCTTCTCTTCTTCGTTTCAAGATTTTCTTCTTCCTCTTTTCTTCCGTTAACAAGTTTTGTTCATTGATGCGTTTCTTTGAAATTTTCAGGCGATTAAGCAATGGCAGGAAAAGGAGGAAAGGGTCTCGTTGCAGCGAAAACCACTGCGGCTAACAAAGACAAAGACAAGAAGAAACCCACTTCTCGTTCTTCTCGTGCTGGAATCCAGGTAAACCCTTTTTTCCCTTTCTTCGTTATTTCGATTTTCTTTATTTTTTAGGGTTAGGGTTTGAACAAGGATTTAGACGATAATTCTCAGACACCCATTTAGGGTTTGATTATAAAGTTTTAATTTTTACTTGATCTTTCACTTTCGATTTATCTGTGTAAAATTTTAGGGTTAGGGTTTGAAACAGAATTGAGCGATAGTTTTCAGATACCCATTTAGGGTTTAATTCTAAAGTTTTAATCTTTGCTAAATCTTTCACTATCGCTTTTTCTCTGTTCTTTAATTTTTTTTAGGGTTAGGGTTTGAAATAGAGAATTAAGCGATGGTTTTGGGATACCCAATTGGGGGTTGATTATAAAGTTTTAATCTTTGATGTGTCCGTTTTTTTTTTCTAACGACATGATTTTTTGTTTATGTCAAATATGTGATACATGTTTTTGTTTTATGAAGAAAAATTCCACTAATTACTTTCAGAGAGTAAACAATTTCAAGATCTTACAATTTCAATTCCAATTAAAGTTTTTATGTAAAAAATCTTTACGCTAATAGTATATGTGGACAGCTGATTTTGTGAGATTAAATTGTCGCATTTTGATAATTCCTGTTAGTTATACTTTACAGATTAGATAGACCCATTTTCCTCTGTTTTTTTTAATTTGTTAATTAACTTTACTTATTAATTGTGCAATTTGCAATGGTGGTTGTAGTTTCCTGTGGGTAGGATCCACAGACAGCTGAAGCAAAGAGTCCAAGCTAATGGACGTGTGGGAGCAACAGCTGCAGTTTATCTGGCATCAATTCTGGAGTATCTGACTGCAGAAGTTCTTGAACTGGCTGGAAATGCAAGCAAAGATTTGAAGGTGAAGAGGATCACACCAAGGCATTTGCAGCTGGCTATTAGGGGAGATGAGGAACTTGATACCCTTATCAAGGGAACAATTGCTGGTGGTGGTGTCATTCCTCACATTCACAAGTCCTTGATCAACAAAACTGCCAAAGAATGAGTTCTTTGCTTTTGGTGTCATGTGGTTCTGTTTATTTTAATTAGGGGTGTGTTTTTTATTATGACTTGAATTGACTTGAAATGATGGTGATCACATTAGGGTAGTTTTAGAATTTTGAATGAATTGATATGGTAGTGTGTAAATGGTGGTATTCTTATGTGGTCCTTTGGATGGTTTAATTTGTCTGTCTTAGATATTTGTGATGCTGTTGGAGTTTTTAGAACATGTTTTTATATTGGATCTGTGATTTGTAGTCTTTATTGGCAGTGTCCTCCCTGCTTGTTTTGTTTTGTTTTGTTTTGATCTGTGTAGTGGTAGGCTAAGAGCTGGCGTTAGTTGTTTACTATGTAAAATCGGGCTAATTGACACCTGCGTACAAAACTTAGGCAAGATGAAGAAAACGAATATGGATTAAAAAGTAGTCTCCTTAGCATGTAAAGAACCTACGGTAACAGGTACATTTATTTAGCAAAAAAACTTGTCTGCAGATACAAGGTTGCTTACATGTGTGCAGAATATTAATAGAAGCATAACAACTGTTCCTAGCGTAGTCTTGTGGTTAGCTATTTTATTTCGTTTTATTATTAGAAGCTTACTTTACTAGCACCTTATATACCAAGTTCTTTTGTTTAAACTTTAAAGTTTTATAATTTAAGAATCGGTTGTTAGATTATGTCATTATTAGAATAAGTTGTTAGATTATGTCATTATTAGAATAAAATATAACTAAGAACCATCCTTAACACAATTTTCATGATATGCACTATTTTATTAAGTAGTGATCAATTTAAAGTTCTTAAATGGGTGTATTGATCGAGTGGCACAATTCTCTCCCTACATTATTTTAATAACATGAATGGTTAATAGCAGTTGCTTTATCATAGAGCAACACTTGGGGGTGGTTGATACTGCTCAGAATAAAATTGTCAAGTTTTCTATTCTTATTTTCTACAACTATGTATTCTTTCTTTTTGGGTTCAATTATTTGAGCTCAAACAGTTTAAGAAAAGGCAAACACTTGCTAGTTCAAAGTTAGACTTGAGTGAAGTTCACAGACTTGTAAAATTCTATTTAGTTTCTGTTTGGATAAACAGTTGAAATATGTAGTTATAGTACAGACAACTATCATACAAATAATTACATATAAACTATTTTTATACCAAAAGAAAAAACAAAGCAAATGTGTTTCCATATAAGCCACAATCTATTTTCACAAATTATCTTGAAAAGCGTATGAAAGTAAGCCAAAAATAGTTTGTGGACACGTCATAAGTTTTTATAAACTCTCAAAACAATATTACAATCTCTACTAGAGGCCTAAATAGTTCACATTTAAAACAAAATAAGGGGAACATTGGTAGTGGAACACAACTTGTTGTGACCGAAGCATTAGACATTAGTTAATAAAGAATACTAGAATTATGTCACATCATTTCGATAGAACTGGAAGTACCATAAGCCAACAAATAAAGCATCTAGAGAGTCACAAAACAGAATCAGGAGTAAGAGCTTTGGGCTAAGATGCTTTTCATCCACTATTTGTCCTTATTAAGCCCCTCTTATATAAGCTCATCTCTCACGTGAAATTCATTCATTCACACTCACAAATGGATGCAAAAATGATGATTGCACATAACATGAGCCTAACACCAACTTTAGCTCAGAGGAGGAAGCTAAGACTTGAACCAAAACGCACTTTTGTAGTTGGAGTTCTTGCAAGGCCTACAGATGACATTTCAGAAGAAACATTAAGAAAAACTAATGTATACAAAGATAATTGGTTTGATAAATTAGCTATAAACCATTTATCAAAAAGTGTTCAAGCAGCAACAGGTTATTCCTCCCCTTTTCCAATTAGTATAATTCATTTCTAAAACCAGTAATTTTCGTTGTTTACGATCATTTCTGAATCCTATGCAGGAATCAGTAACAATAAGAGTGGTTTTGATAGCCTTGTTGAGGCAGCTACAGTGGCTTCACAGAAATTTAATACTACTCAACAGCAAGGAGTTATTTTAGATGCACTTGATAGAGCCTTTCCAAAGCCAATACTTTCAGTGGTGAGTTCATTACAATTTTGTGTCATCATCTTCTTGTGCCTTAATTTCTCTCATGTTTCATGTCTTTTTCAAGTTTCAAAATTATTAATTACTTCCCACTTCCCATTTGTTTGGCATGATAGGATTAGATATATAAAAATGAAACACTACTTTTCGTTATTCCTTTTCAAGAATCCACTAGTTTGTGGAGACTTCCAGGTTCACTAAGGTTTTGTTTGTATAAGCAACCCAATTAGACACTTACGCATACAATGATACAAGTGCTTATGAAAAATCTATTTCTATAACAAAAGATAAAAAAGTCAAATTGTTTTCACATAAATTGTACTAAGTTGAAGAGCTTATGGAGACAAACTGAACATGAAATAAGCAATTTCCGCTGGTTCTCGCAAATATTCTCACATCACATGTATTTATATGCGGATAAATACACTTAATATGCCAACTCAAACGGACCTTAATTAATTATTTCCAATATGTTGGAATTTAATCTATGTAATCTCTTCCTTGCAACATTAGTTTTTTTTTTCTTTATTACTATGCATTTTTATGCTAAAGGGAAATGCTAACGAATTGTTCAACTTATTAATTTTTGTGTTGTCATTGCTCTTACTTTGAATGTTTGAGCATAATATACAATATATAAATTAGTAAATAAAAAAACTATAGTATATAATATAATGACGTTAATTACTATGTTTATTTATTTATATAATATACTATTGTGAATGACGAAGGGCAGATAAGGAGAGTGATGCCACCATCTAAATTATCAAGGGAATATTTTGCCGTCTTCACCACTTTATTCTTTGCTTGGTTACTCGGTCCCTCCGAGGTAAATTACCCAAACTATATTGCTTTTATATGCTGTTAACATACTTGATACGATTGATTTTAACATGTTTAGATATTTTTGACTTGAATTGATTTGGCTATAGAATTGATACATGAACCCCACAATGATTCACGGTGTAATTCGTCAATTTTATTTTTTAAATGACAAATGTTAGTATATTATTCCATCCGTTCTAAATTATATGTCATTTTATCAATTTTACATAAATTAAGAAATGTAGCTAATGTTGTATAAAAAAGAGTAATTGTGAGTTGTTATACAAAAATATCATTCATTAATTATATGAAAAACATAAATTAAAATAATTGAAAAAAAATAAAGTAATAAATAGTAAGAACATAATAGAAAAATAAACATTAATGATTCCTTTATATTGTAAAATGACGTATAATTTGAAACAAACAAATTTTGCTAAAATGATATATCATTTAGAACGGAGAGTAATATTTTCTCCTTTTTTTCATGATTCGAACCCTAGACATTTAACTCTTTTATACCCTATATTAACATTAAACAACTATAAACTACTAATAATTAGCTTATAATTTGTAGTATGTCGGTGATTAGTCCGGTGACTATATGGCTTCCAATGTTGACCTTTTTTACTCAATAAAGTTACAGTACCTACCATATTCTAACAGAGCCCCATCCCATTTTTTTACTAAAAAAGAGGGCCTACAACATTTGTATCTCTGTCACTCACACCTATATAAAGTCTTTCATTCATTTCAAGGAATATAAATTTCTCTGTTATTTTTCTTTTTGAGGCAATTTTTTATTTTTGTAAACTTTAAAATAATTGAATACACCATTTTCAATACAATGTTTTTATATTTGATTCACAACAAGTGTTCTTAAAATACACGTTAGCTTTTTCCTTTTACTTTTTAATCTTTCATTGTTGATGAATCTAAAACATAAATCTCATTAGTTAGTTTCACTGTGTAAAGGTGAGAGAGTCAGAGGTCAACGGGAGAAGAGAAAAAAATGTTGTCCACATAAAAAAATGCAGGTACGTTTAGTTTTCTATAATTAAAATTTTCTTCAATAGAAAATTGTCTGCATTATTCAAGTAGTATTCCCTAAAAATGAGTTCTCTAATGTGTAATTTTCACATAAAAGTGTAAAATATGATCTCCATTTTAATCATTCTATTTAAATTGCTCATGTATTTCTAACTCATTTTAAACCGTAGAATATCACACTATGTATAAATTTCACATTTTCACTATTTTCCAACTTAAAGACACCCAACCTAAAGGCACATCCTGGTCTCAAACTTGCCCAATTATTATGCTCCACATCTAATTCTGTATTCACACTGTGACTATCATGATTTATGATCATTATCAAAGTTATTGGCAATACCAAATAGTAATTCTGTATTTACATCCATTATTCTAATGATGAGAAACACATGTAACATTTTCTACCAAAAAAAAAACATGTAACACATTGATTCATTTAATAAAAAATTTAGCTCAATCATACTAGCTTCTAATTAATCATTTCACCTAAGCAACGGAACATCTTCTCCTCCACTGTCTTAAGACTTGTTTAAATAAAACTGTGCAGATTCTTAGAAGAAACAAATTGTGTTGGGATGTGTATTAATCTCTGCAAAATGCCATCTCAATTGTTCATAAAGGACTCGTTTGGTATGCCAGTCAACATGGTCCCAAGTAAGCATTCCCATCAAAATATTCATGGCCACAAATTCATGAATAAGTATAGTTTTATTTACCTTTGCAGACACCAATTTAATTTACTATTTACTAGTATAGTAAGCAGTCAAATTAGTTTTTGAAAGATACATACGATACTATACATTAAAATATACATCAGCCTAGTTTTTTTTGAGAGGATCTTAGTTCTTAAATTGAAGATTATTTACGCTACATATGTGATTTAGTTAATGTTAAAAATCGTTAGAGAGGTTCAATTTGAAGGATGTGTATTGTTGTATGTGTACGCTTAAATGATTATAATGTAGGGTTGTGATCATAGAAGTATTTCTCAATTTGAACCGCCACTCTTTAATTTAATTAATTTTCCAGTGCAAAAACTTTGGCATGACATTATATTAAGGACCCCACTTTGAGAGGCTTGATTTTAGTCTTGTAACTTCTTTATGGGGGGCCGCAAAAATGGAAAAGGAAAGACCCCAATTTTCTACGTGTACATTTCTCAAAGTGACAAAATGTGACGCATGGGTCCCGTAAACAAAACGAAATGAAAAAGATCATTGCTCTCATCAACTCAATGATATGGCCCCATTTATATACACTTTTACTGATTTTTTTTAGGGATATACACTTTAGTGTTTGATTTCACGGTGGGTTGTATTAAGAATAGAGGAAAATAGTGAAGATTCTCATTAACCTTGATCAAATGGTACAACAAGTATTTATACAATTGGTTGTGTACTACTAGAAATTAAACTGTACCACACTTAATCTCTAATTGTATTGCAAGTAAGTTGAGTGCCATGCTTTTGTTCCTTTGGTATTTCATTGTGTACTATTCTCCCACAAGTTGGCTTAATCTCTAATTGTAATGCATTACAATAGCTTTATTTTGGTGACTTGTACTGCAAGTAAGTTGAGTGCCATGCTTTTGTTCCTTTGGTACTTCATTGTGTAATATTCTCCCACAAGTTGGAGGTTGGTAGATATCTAACATCCCCAACTTGGAGAGTAAAAGATTGAAAGGTTGTGGAAACAAGGATTTGGTAAAGAAATCTGCTATCTGATCATGAGTGGAAACTGGAAGAAGCTTGAAAAGACCAGCTTGCAATTTTTCTCTTACAATATGATAGTCAATCTCAAGGTGTTTGGTTCTTTCATGAAGCACAGGTTTAGCAGCAATGTGCATGACACTTTGATTGTCACAGTAAAGAACTGGAGCTTTGGTACATGTTAGTTGCAAATCCTTGATGAGATAGAGCAACCACTGCAATTCACAAGTAGCAGAAGCTAAGGCACGGTACTCTGCTTCAGAGGAGGATCTAGAGACAGTAGCTTGTTTCTTGGTTCTCCAAGAAATGAGAGAGTGGCCAAGAAAGAAGCAATCCTGAAATAGAACATCTAGTGTCCTTACAACCAGCCCAATCTGCATCAGTAAAGCCTTAAAGTTGCAACACTGAGGTCCTAGGGAAGAAAATGCCACGTCTTGGACATCCTTTGAGGTATTTGAGAACTCTTATCGCTGTTGTGTAATGAGTTTGTGTAGGCTTGCTGAGAAATTGACTAAGTTGCTGAGTAATATAAGTAATGTCAGGTCTGGTATTGTTAAGGTACAAAAGCTTGCCAATCAGTCTTCTGTAAGCTGATATACAGAGAAAAGAGGAGAATCATCATTATGTAACTTGATTGATGGATTAGAGGGAGTTGAAACAGGTTTAGAGCCTAGAAGACATGAATCATCCAGGAGATCCAAACAATACTTTCTTTGGCATAGAGAAATTCCAGATGTTGAGTGAGCTACCTCAAGTCCTAAGAAATATTTGAGAATGCCAAGGTCTTTAATTTTGAAGGCTTCATGTAAAATATTCTTGATAAAGGTAAACTCAGAGATAAAGTTACCAGCAAGAATCACATCATCTACATAAACCAAAAGAAGAGTGAAAGTTTCAAAAGTGCTCTTAATGAATAGAAAAGCATCAGAAGTTGCTTGCTTGTGTCCATTAGTGATCAGAATATTTGTAAGCTTCTCATACCACTTCATACTAGTCTGTTTAATACCATATAAAGACTTGGATAGCTTGCAAACTTGATTGGGTTTAGATACAAAAACACCTGGTGGAATGGTCATGTAAACATCTTCTTGGAGATCTCCATGCAAAAAAGCATTATTCACATCCAATTGATGCAACAACCAATTATTAATAGAGGCTAAAGTTATAACCATTATGATAGTAGTGAGCTTGGCAATAGGTGAGTAGGTATCAAAATAGTCTAAACCTTCAATCTGGTTGTAGCCTTTTGTTACTAAACGTGCCTCGTACCTTTCAATTGAGCCATCAACATTGTGCTTGACTTTGTAAACCCATCTGCACCCTATGGGTTTGACTGCTGGAGGAAGATCCACTATTTTCCAAGTTCCAGTTTGATCAAGAACATTAAGTTCATGTTGCATAACTTGTTTCCAACAATCGAACTTGATAGCCTCAACATATGAAGTAGGTTCAGGGTGATGAACAAGGGACAAAGCAAATTTTGAGTGAGATGTAGACAAATGTGTATGAGAAATAAAATTGAATAATGGATATTTACTGTGAGAAGAATAGCCATTATGAGTAACATGTGTATTGCAAATAAAATCTTGTAAGTAAGAAGGAGTTTTTTCTAGTTCTAGTAGAAACCCTAAGAGGAGGAGGTGGAGGTGTGGGAATGACAAGAGGTGTAGGGATGACAGGAGAATTAGGAAGAGGAGGGATGAAACTGTTAGTATCATCAATGACAGGAGGGGAAGGTTAAGAAGGAGAAAAATACTCCTTATCAAAAGTAGAGTTTGGGGAAGAAGGAGTGTAAGGTAAAATAGACTCAAGAAAGACAACATTTCTTGAAATAAAAATTTCTTTTGAATGAAGATCAAACAAAACATAGCCTCTAGACTGTAACTTGCTTCCATGTGTTTGAAAAGTAGAGGCATAACACAAGCAACCAAACACTTTAAAGGAATTTAGATCACGCATTTTGTCATAAAGAACTTGATAAGGAGAATGGTTTTGAAGTAGAAGGGTAGGTACTCTATTGATAAGAAAAACAACTTGTAAAACAGCACAAGACCAAAAATGATTAGGAAGTTTGGATTGAAAGATAAGGGCTCTAGCTACATTCAATATATGTTGGTGTTTTCTCTCCACCTTACCATTTTGCTAGGAGGTTTCAACACAAGACTTCTTGTGTATGATACCTTTAGATGTATAGAACTCAGGGAGAAGGAATTCAGGTCCATTGTCTGACCTAATGAATTTGGGGGTAATGTGATTATGAGTGTTTATTAATTGAATGAAATTTTTAATACGAGAGGAGACTTCAACTTTAGACTTAATGACAATGGTCCATGTAAACCTACTAAAATAATCAACAATAGTAATGAAATACCTATTGAAAATTCCTGGCAGGACCTGGTTCTGAACCGTAAAACAGAGTATGCAAACAGCAGTTCAGAAGCAGAAATATAAAAGACAGAAAGTAAAGGAACACAATTGATTTGTTAACCCAGTTCGGTGCAACTTCACCTACATCTGGAGGCTACCAAGCCAGGAAGGAAATCCACTTAAAATAGTATCAATTCGAAGTCCTATGACACAGCCCCTATGACAACAACCCCTTCTCACTTAATCACTACCCGTGGTATTTCTACCTAGAAACTCCTAGATATAAGAACCCCTCTTACTTCCTACTCAAGCAATCACTGTCCCAGTGATTGTAAACTCTAAACCAATCAACTATGATGAAGACACACTTTAAAACAACAAAGTCACTTTTGCTTAAAAGCTTTAAGTGAATTACAACTCATAAACCTAAACCAACTCTAACAGATGAGTGGTGTACAGAACAAAGCACAAAGCTTACAAACTCAAAAACTAAGACTCTCTCTATAATGATTTCTGTTTTTGATCATCTTCTTCAATAGCAGCGTCCTCCTTATATAGTCTTCAGCATCACATAATTCTGAACAAAATAATCTTCAACAAATATTGTTCTAAAATTCTTTAGAAGCTCATAGAAGCAAATATATTTTAGAAATATATTTTCCAAAGATTGCTTTGAAAATATTTTCTTAAATAAAAGAAACAAATCTTCAACCAATATCTTCACGCGAATTAATCTGCCTTCTAGAAACATCAGCTTGGATAAATCTTCAATCAAATCTTCGAAAGATACTATGAGAGAATTAACAGAACCAAGGCACAAGAATGAACGCAGAAATCGTGCTTCTGAAATGCAGCTTCTGAAGGTCAACGAAAGTCAGCGTCTGAACAGTGCGTCTGAAGGTCAACGAAAGTCAGCGTCTGAATAGTGCGTCTGAAGGTCAACGAAAGTCAGCGTCTGAACAGTGCGTTTGAAGGTCAGCTTCTGAACAGTGCGTCTGAAGTACTCTTCCAGCTTCTGAAGACCCAGCTTCTGAAGACATACAATTGAGATATCAGCTTTTGAAGACGAACTGCTTGTACATTTGATTTTGGCAAAACATGTAGCCAACAACCAAATATCCAACACCTATGACCAAGAACATATGATATAGCAAGGGGACCCCAAATATCAAGATGTAACAATTCAAATTTAGCAGATGCAATAGAAGAACTTAAGGAATAAGGTAACTTTTTCTGTTTCGCAAAATGACAAACATCACATATAGCTTTATTATCAATGGAAATAGAGGGGGTACATATGATGCATCTTGGACAATCTTTGATTAGACAAGTGTCATAATCTAAAGTGCCAAAGAGCAAATGCAGGAATTTCAGTGTTAACTAAACTAGAATGAAAAGTACAAGCTTTATTTTGAGACTGATGACAATGGCTTGAAGCTGAAGAAACAAACAAACTTTGAGGCCTTGAAATAGGAGGGGAAACTCTCAATCTATAAAGACCATCACTAGGATCACCCAAACCAATCATCTTCTGGGAGGTCATATCCTGTATGATACACTGATTAGCGAAAAAGGAAACATGAAAGATATCAAGTTACACAGTTTTGAGACAGATATGAGATTAACTTTAAAATGAGGAGAATATAGAACATTAGTAATATGAAAAGAATATAAAAAATTAACAGTACCATCATGATTCACAATGATAGCAAAACCATTAGGTAAAGTAACATTGAGAGGTTTTATATGATAATAAGAACTGAGTAAATGTAAAGATGAACAAACATGTTCATTGGCTCCTGAATCTATTAACCAATGATGGGATGGAACATTTAAAGAACAAGAAACAATGGTGTGTATACCTGGAGAAGAAACAATAGGAGGTGAGGTAGTAATGTGGTTTGAACTGGCAGTTGAAGAAGAAGGTGCTGAAGATAAAGCAGTTTATTGTTGCAACAAGGAAACAAGAAGAGCATATTGCTCTCGAGTCAAACCAGTTTGAGAAATAGCATAACTACCTTCAGAAGTAGCATGTGTATCAACAGAAGCATCAGAGGAAGTAGCATTTGCAGAAACAACAGGCTTATTAGCATTAGGATAACCAGGTTTCTGATAGCAATAATCAACTATGTGATTAGTGCGATGGCAAAAGGTGCAATATCTTGAAGGTTTAGTATTGGAAGAACTAGAGGAATTCTTGCCACGCCCAAATGGTTTTCTTGCCTCAAAAGCATTAACTAGAATGCTTGAATCATCAAGGGAAGTAGCGAAAATAGCAGTGTTGTTACTTTCTTCTTGAACAACCAAAGAATACACTTTGTTAATAGAAGGTAGAGGATCAAGTAAGAGGATTTGAGTCTTTACCACATAAAAGGTGTCATTCAATCCAATGAGGAATTTAATGACTTGATCCTCTAACCTAAAATTGCTAGCAGCACACATAGATTCACAACGGCAAGGATGAGGACAAGTGCAATTTGGCATAGGGCGATGTGCTGAGTTCTTCCCACAAGGACTTCATTTCAGTGAAGTAGTCAAGCAAAATTTTGTTACCTTGCTTCAGATTGTTAAGGTGGAATGCAAGGCAGCAACACGAACACGATCAACCTTGGAAGAACGTTCTTGTAATTCGTTCCAAACATCAATAACATATTCATGAAATACAATTGTTTGAGCAATTGAAGGAGAAACAAAATTGAGAATCCATGAATGGATGAGATGATTGCAACGTTCCCACACACTTCTATTTAGATCATAAAGTGCAGGAACCAGAATGGAGCCATCAACAAAAGCGAGTTTATTCTTCGCACCAAGTGCACGCTTCATAGAACGATTCCATGCGAGTTAATTAGAACCGGTAAGTGAAGGAGCAACCGTAACAAAGTTGGGACCTTCATTTTGATGAACGTAAAAAACGGAATCGGTGCTTTGCAGCGGTGGTTGAAGAATAGGAGGAGCTTGACGAGGAGGCATGATGAAAAGGATGATGCAGAAACAAAAATCAAAGAAGAACGAAGCTCCAAGATACGACCAAAAACGAGAATCAGAAAAGAAAATCTGCAAGTAGTGTACAAAGCAAGAAGAAGAATAGAGAAGATGAATCTAGTTCAAAGAAACAAGAAAAGAAGAAGATGAAAAAGCTTGAAAAACAAGCTTCAATGGTGGAAGCTGTAACTGAATCGTAACAAATCTCTCTCATTGAGAGAGAGAATAAGACTGATACCATATTAAGAATAGAGGAAAATAGTGAAGATTCTCATTAACCTTGATCAAATGGTACAACAAGTATTTATACATTTGGTTGTGTACTACTGGAAACTAAATTGTACTACACTTAATCTCTAATTGTACTACATTACAATAGCTTTATTTCGGTGACTTGTACTGCAAGTAAGTTGAGTGCCATGCTTTTGTTCCTTTGGTACTTCATTGTGTAATAGGTTGAACAAAATCAAGTGGGCACCATTATTTTGTTGAAATTAATAATATGTTTGAATTTGTTGTAAGTTTGGTCAGCCACCGTCATTATGTCAAAGTTACAGTTTGAAACTTCAATCAAAACCACAGTGTACTACGGGAGTCGGGGTGAGTATAATACCTACGATTCTCTCTTATGTGGTAGCGAAAGGAGATTTAGGTTGAAGGAGACTTTGCTGGTCTTTTGAGTATTAATTTGACTTAGGTTTCTCAGGTCCTACATATCCCTAAGCGTCTTAGGAAATCAGAGCTACATATTTCTCTATTTGGTAGTGCGGGGTTGGAAGAATTGAATGAATTATGACATCCAGTGTTCCACAAATCGAGTGTTAACTCGTAAACTCGAATTTACGTTTTTAGGTGTCAAAATCGTGTTAACTCGGACATAAACTCGGTTTTTAGTGAAATCGAAATGTTTTCTGAGTTTGAGCGAGTTAACACGGAGTAAAATCGGTAAACTCGGACGGGTTTACAAGTTTAAATTAAAAAATCACATTTTTTGTTTTTTTTTGGGCCATGTTTTTCATCCAATTCATTTTTTAAAGCCCAACCCAAAGTACCAGTGTTAGATGAACGCGCAATCTTCTTCTAAACAACGAACAACAAAACACACAACACAATAGAGAACACTCGCCCAAAGTAGTTGTGAAACTTGCTTTTTTGGATGGTTTTTTGAATGGCTCATTAACTTATGAAACTTATGATTTTGGGCGTTAATTTTTGTGTTTTGATGCTAAGTTGAGCATAACACTTTATTATTGTGGTTGGGTATACTTTGCCTTTATAATTAAGTCATATTTTGCATTATTGACCTATTTACAATATTATATTAGCTTATATATGTCATGCATATAATAAATTGTATATAATTTTAATTTTAGGTGAACTCGTATGAGTTCTCGAGTCGAGTTTACCTAGGTAAAATGAGTTGAGGTAAACTCTCGAGTTGTAAAACCTTGATGACATCTAACCTCTTATTTATAGATTTGGTTACATGAGTAGTGGGGAGTAGAGGATTTAGTGGATAGTAGAGGAGTTGGGGAATCATGGGATCTACCTCTACTTCACCTATCTAGACCGAGTCAAAGACACGTGTGTTTCATGTGGGGACATAGTCAAAGCGCAACGTGTATCCTGACTCATCGTCGGATAAGGGTAGACAAGCCCGATTCTTTATAAGTTGTGGTCAACGACCCTTTATTGAGACATGTTTTCAATGTGTTCATCTCGTCCAATAGTGCTCACTATAATTCAACCTAGTCTTTAGATGTTGAATATGACGATACATACTGCCCAATAATATTATCCACATAATATCGCTGTGATTTCGTTAAATCCAACATCATTCTAAACATAACTTTTGCAAAATCATAGTGACTCACTATAATTTTAACAAACTTACAGTGATGCCAAACAAATACTTAGCTTGCAAGTTGCAAATAGACCTAACTAAGCAATAAATAGTTAGTGTGTCAAACATTAAATTCTGGGTAGAGCACAAATAGAACAACATCAATCCAAATTAAGGCTAAGACCTTAACTAGCTTCCTGAAAAAGCACCATGTCATCAAAACGTTTCTTTGACCAAAGGTTGAATCTTATTGCAACATAATTAAGCCACCAATTGCTCCAATTTATTATTTCAAAAGTGCATATCATTAATTTTATTTTTTTGGTCAAACATTAAATTCATATTTTTTTTAGTCAAAAATAAAACTCCGGATCCATATCAAAATAGAAAAACTATCAATCCAAAATTAAGACCGCAATTTAATACCTTAATTTCCAAAGGGTGCATCTTTATACATTGGAACTTACACCTATTCAAATCTATATAAATGAATGCACACACCCCATATACTCACAAATCAACCATTGTTGTATTCTTCAGAAACCATACCTACATAATTATTTTCATCTTCTTATACTGAACCATAACCATGGCAAGAGATAACAGTGACATATTTCTTTGTTACCAGAATCACTTCTTTTTGAAATCATTACTATCCTACTCTTGCCGCAGCAACATGTATCCTTAACAAAAAGTGGTTAAGGATATGACAATCCGGTGACAACATCGACTTCAGTGAAAAGCTTTTTGTCGATTCAACTTCAGATGAAATCAAACAAGCACAAAGAGAAGTTTTCAACAACTTCATCACAAATTGGATTGCACACTTCACTAGCCGTCGCATTAACAATTTTTCTCTCACGATTTTGAACCCTCAAACTTGTGGGGAAACAATCAAATGTTTTGTTGCTTTCGCGACACACCGAGGTATGAAATATTTAACTCTTGATTTCTTTGATCCGAAATTGTATGAGAACGATTTGGATGATAAATATGCGTTATTCCAATTGCCAACACATGTTTATCAACTAGGATCATTGCTTGAATCACTATAATTGTATTCATGTGGTTTTGATATGCCAAATTTTCTTAACTTTAGTGCACTCAAAGATGTTTCTTTGGGTTGGATTGAAATTCACACCGATACTCCCAAAAATTTGTTATCACTTTGTAAGACTATTGAGAGTTTAAGTCTAACGAGGTGTTGAAATTTGGTGGACTTGGATTTGGAAGATATTGTACGACTTGGATTAAAAAGATTTGGTGATTTATGCAATGATTTGATGCACTAGCTTTAAAGGAAGCTAGTTAAGATCGAATTAGGGCATCTAATTTGGTGCATCTAATTTGATACACTGCGTATCACAATTGTTTAGCACCAATCTTTTTAATCCAAGTTGTACAATATCTTCCAAATCAAAGTCCACTAAATTCTAACACCTCTTAAGACTCAAACTCTCAATAGTCTTACAAGTTGATAACAAAGTTTTGAGAGTATCGATGTGAACTTCAATCCAACCTAAAGAAACGTCTTTGAGTGCACCAAAGTTAAGAAAATCTGGCATATCAAAATCACATGAATACAATTTTAGTGATTCGAGGAATAGTCTGAGTTGATAAACATGCATTGGCAATTGGAACAACACATGTTTTCCATCCAAATCGTTCTAGTCCCATTTAGGATCTGAGAAATCAAGAGTTAAATCTTTCACACCGCGTTGTATCGCGAAAGCAACACAACGTTCGATTGTTTCCCCACAAGTTTGAGGGTTCGAAACCATGAGAGAAAATTTGTTAATGCGACGGCTAGTGAAGTGTGCAATCCAATTTGTGATGAAGTTGATGAAAACTTCTCTTTGTGCTTGTTTGATTTCATCCAAAGTTGAATTGACAAAAAGGTTTTCGTTGAAGTCGATGTTGTCACCGGATTGCCATATCCTTAACCACTTTTTGTTAAGGATACATGTTGCAGCGGCTAAGAGTAGGATATAAATGTTGCAGCGGCTTCTGAGTGATTGCAAGAAACTTCAATTGCATTTCTTTTTTCACTGAAATTTAAATGAATATATATATACAATTTGGTTGTTACACTGTCTTTTGATTTACAGATTTTGATGACATGAGTTGTGAGATGATATTTGGCCAGGAACCCCCAGCATCAATTGATGATCCAGCACTCAAGCAACCCTGCTATAAACTTTGTAATATACTTATTTTGAGAATATTGCTTACATTTATTCATGCCAATTATTCTTAAGCCTTCAAAATTTAGCAAACTTAGTAAAATGGAAGAGAAAATGATAGAGTGGAAGAGTACAGAAGAATAATGTGACTAACATAATCTCTTCACATATCATGCAGGCAAGGCTAAGAAAAACCATGCAACTAAGTGTCTTAGTTAATGCAGCAGGTATGGAAATAGTAATTACAAAAAATATCATTCTATAAACATTAGCTAAATGGACGGACCACGGACATATTATCTGGTTCATCAACAATTAATTTCATATATTATTTTCGAACAAACCATCGATTTATCTTTAGAGTATTACTCTGTCCAATTTAATTCCTATTGTTAAGATACTATGGATGTGAGTGATTTATTCAACCAGGAACCTTGGAAAATTGTGTGCTGCGTGATGAGGATGGAATTGGAGAATGATATCATAATGTCCTTTATTTCAAATAGTGCTCATTTAATCATTTTAAGTGAGAAGTGTTTTGACCGAATATTTCATTTTCTTGTAGGCTTTCAGGCCAGCTGGGCTGGAACAAGTGTGTCCCTCCACCTTTGTGTGCTACCAAACCTAAGAACAAGTTCAATGCAATCTATTACATTCTTATGTGGATTTTCATCCCTTCATTAGTTTTAAAGTTCATAAAGGGCTCAAGTATTTTAGTGTCAACGGAATTGTTTACCACTATCCATTCATATA
Source organism: Medicago ruthenica (assembly GCA_018208015.1). NCBI lineage: Eukaryota > Viridiplantae > Streptophyta > Magnoliopsida > Fabales > Fabaceae > Medicago > Medicago ruthenica. The sequence goes on along the minus strand of WNNG01000018.1, from coordinate 27,420 downwards.
ATGTTACATTACAGGATGATTATTTGTTATTTGAGCCCCCACTCACCCCAAAGAAAATAGTTTATTTTTTAATGGCCTAAAGAAAAGAGTGACTATTGATTATTGAATATCCCTCTTGGGTAGATAAAAAGAAAGGTGGCGAATCACCCCAATAGTGTTTATTAAAGATAAAATTGAGTTTTTAGTAATATAAAAGTGGGTACACTTACTAACTTTATATATATATATATATATATATATATATATATATATATATATATATATATATATATATATATATATATATATATATAAACTTAAATCTACTTAGATTTTCTCTAACATATATTTCTTTTTATCTCACTTCTCATATCCACGGATAACAACCGTATTGTGTTTTTCGCTTTGCAGGTGACACTTTTACCTTCACATTTCACAACATATTCATTTCTTAGCTTACATAAGTTATTCATCCATAAAAGGAGTAGTTAACAATGCAATTTTTTTTAAGTTTTCATTGTTAAGACTCTTCGATAGTAGTAGTCCTTTAAGTTTGACAAAAATACATCTTTTGGCCCTTTAAGTTTGACAAAAATACCGGATTAGTCCTTTAAGTTCTTAAGTTTCAAATAAGTCCTTTAAGTTGTTAATTTATTACACCGTTACCCTTTTAAGGACCTATTTGAAATTTAAAAACTTAAAAAACTTCAAATAGGTGTATTAAATTAACAACTTAAAGGACCTATTTGAAACTTAAAAAACTTAAAGGACTAATCCGGTATTCTTATCAAACTTAAAGGACCAAAAATGATATTTGACCTAGATTCATCTTTCAAGAACGTTATGCTATGCGTAAGAAAAGGTTCCTGAGTCAAAGGCACGACCTTCTAAAGTGTGCTTATTTAATATGCACTTGTAAGTGCTTCATTAATTACTTCCTTCGATCCTTATTATAATAAGGAAAAAACTAAAAAACATCAAAACAAATGCAATAATTAATTATTGTAATTTTTTGAGTTTACCAAAAACGCAAAAAGTATTTTGAATAAGAGTGATGGAATTTGCATCTCTATCGGTTAATTAATTAACTGTTCCATATGGAGAAAATGCAAGTATTGAAAGGAACAAAATAACATTTTAAAGTAAGTAAAAAAAAAGCGTTATTTTTTTGGTAGAAAGATGACATGACAATTGTCATTGAAAAGTCAAACATACAAGTGGAGTAGGCGGGGTGCGAATCTCATTCACGATGTCCGACCTAGTGATTTTTAATAGTTGAGTAGAAACTTGTGAACAAAAAAAAGGAGTGATTTTTTTTTTTGCTTGTTAACCTTTCGGTTCTTAGAAAAAAAGCTCTAGTAATCTAGAGTTAAGCCGAGAGGTAAGCAAATTTCGACCAATAATTGTTCCACCAATGAATCAAATTCAAATTCCCTTAAACAATTCGTCCTTTGATAAATCTCATTAACCACTTGAACTCAATTCTTTGGTTAAAAACAAAAGTGATTTTATTGAAAGAAAAAAGAAAGAAGGAGTGAAATAAAATCAATTAACCATATTTAATCCTATATTAAACAATTCAAATAATACTTTTTTTTTTGTCGAAATTCAAATAAAACTCAAAAAGCTTAAATTGTACAGACTGATATCGCCTCATTGGAGCCCAACATGTATTTCAGTAAGGATCCGTTTGGTTCAACGGGATGGAAGGGGATGTGAGAGATTTTAATGATGGAGAGGGGAAAAGAGGGGAGAGGATATATTTTTAGAGTAAATTACACTCCCTTTTCCTAAGAGAAGCTTGAATTACACTCCACTTCCCTCTTATGTTACAATATACACTCCCCTCCCTTGAAAGTAAAAACCTAAATTAAATTATATTCCCCTCCCCTAAGAGATGTTTGGATTACAATCCCCTCCCCTAAGAATTATTTATGTACTATATTTCAATCCATATTTACATAAATAAATATTTTTATGATATCTACAAATTTTGATCCATCATTCAAGAAAAAGTAATTCATTTCTTTTTAATTTCAATATCAACCATAAAAACAATTTGATTATTTATTATTAATATAATGATTTAGAGTATAAAATACATTTTATATTACCCATAATTCATTGGTTTGGTAACTTTAAAAATTAATTAATTTCATATTGTATCATATTTTATAATAATTTTTTAAACTATATGTTAATGATATTGTATATCAAACGTAAAGAAAAATATGATTCAAATTTTGATTATAATAATATAGATCCGTACTCCTTTTCATCGTTATGTGTGCGTTAAATTTTCATTTATACTATTAAAAATAAAAATAAAATATTAAGGCAGTGAAGTGTAGATTTTAACATTAGAGGGGAGAGTAATGTAATTCAAGCTTCTCTCAAGTAATGAGAGTGTAATTTTTTCTAATATGTTTTGCTAAAGAGGGGAGAAGTGTATATTTTGACATAAGAGGAGAGGGTAGTGTAATTTAAGTATTTCTCAAGGGAGAGGAGTGTAATTTACTCTGTATTTTGATTAAATATATTTTTGGTTCAAAACATGAAAAGGGAGAGAAGTTGAGATATTTTAATTAAATATGTGTTTGGTTCATAAGAGGATGAAAGAGATTTTAAAAGTAATTTACCTTTTTACCCTTGAAATCTTACATCGATCATATGCTACAATTATATATAAATATTATAAACAAATAAATTAATTAAAAAAAAGAGGAATGGATGTGAAAAAATGCAGGTAATAAAATACAGGGCTATTAGACTTTTATCCCCTGTCATATAGGCGAAATTTGGTTTAGCCCTTGTAAATTTTTTTTTGGAGATCCTCTTTTGTAATTTAAAGATTCTTTGGTTTTGGACCCTCAGTGCATATGAATGTGTATTTTCGCTGATGTGGTAGGGGGTAAACCAAATTTCGCCTATATGACAGGGGGTAAAAGCCTACTAACCCATAAATTTCTGCACAGTCATATGCACCGAGAGTTTAAAACCAACGAATCTTTAAATTACAAGGGGGATCTCCATTTTTTTTACAGGGGTAAATTAAATTTCGCCTATATGGCAGGGGTAAAAACATATTAACCCTAAAATAAAATAAAAACAAATGAATTGATGTAACATATGGATTCCTCATCGGAAATGGATCCTCTCCTGCCTTTATTGTTCAGCCATCCCTCCTGCATTTCATCCAACGGTTGAGAATTCATAACAAATAAATAAATAAATAACAATCATTTTGGAAAGAGAGAAAAACATAGATGAGTGGTCGAGATGATGGCAGGACAGGCAACTGCAGAGAAAATGCAGGAGAGAATCCAGATCCTTCCTCATCTTGGTACTTGCTATTCATGTAACAAACGAAATCGATGAAGCAGCGAGAAACGAAATTGAATAAGATTTGTTTTTGTTACGGTATCAATTTTGTTAGAGCAACAAAACAATTGAATTGACGTAACAAAAAATTTAATTGACGAGAAGTAACAAAGAAGAGAGTAATTTAGAATTTTAACAGAAAAACTAAGGTTAGTTTTGTCAATATAATAAATTAGTTTTTAGCCTGCCTTCCCTTCCCTCCCGAAAACTCCAATTCGGGGAACAAAAAATTGCTCTATATTTCCTCCCCTCCCTTACCCTTCTAAAAAAGTTCAACCAAACAAATTTCATGTAATATCCTACTTAAATTTTTTATCAGTTAGCAGTGTCTTTTAAACGTATTAGAAGAAACCAGTGTAAGAAGGGCGTAAGGGTAATTTTACCACACGTATATATAAGCCTTTTCCTTCATTCCTCTTTCATTTTTCTGTTATTCATTTCACCACAAGGCTGAGAACAACTCTCTCCTCCTGTTCGTTTCTTTCTCACTACTAGAAACTCTCGATTTTCCTGCGGTATTTCCTGCAAATTTCACTAAAATTTTAGCAGAAAACCTGCTTCCTGTGGATTTTGCCGAGGATTAAGGTTCCCATGTAATACCTTCGTGGGTAATTGTTTCCTGAGGATTTCAGGAACCGCAGGAAACTTACCTGTGGAGATTTCCTAAGGAAATGTGACAAAAATCCGCAGGAAACTTTAGGTTATAGTTGAATGAGTTTTCTTGCCCGTGAAACGTTTTCTACAAAAAAAAAAGGCAGGTACTTCCGCAGCAAAGGCAGCAGGAAAATAGTTTCCGCAGGTACATCCGCATGGTAGGAGAAGTAAAAGTTAGACAGAAAAAAGGCATAATGAAAATCATTTTTACTTATTTGTTTGATAGAATAAGTTCAACTTTTTAAAGTATAAAATGTAATACAAAAATTAGAATCCATATTAAATATCAAAATATTCACAATATAAAGAGTTCAATTCAAAGTATTTTGAGTACTATCATTCAAGAAACAAATCCTAAACAAAGTATCTTAAGTACTACAAGAGTATAAACAAAAATATTAATGTCTTCTTCATCAATCTGTTGTCATCTTCATTAATGTCTTCATCAAATTCATTGTCGCCATCTTCATTAGTGAACACATTTGATTCTTGTTGGGGTATGGCGGATGGAAAGAAGATCCAACAAATTCTAATATCATCAGACAACCATATTTCTTTTAGTTATTTAATCATCTTGTCAGCCACCACATAATTCATATCATTTCAATTTTGCAGATTTACCTTATCTTTCACTATCCTCCAGTAAAAGACATCATCACAGTAACGAATTGTCACTATGTTCTAGTTAAAAAATTCTACAGTAATAAGTGTAACATTTTGAGTAGTCTGGATAGGTCAGTAGTATGAAAAACACATTCTCTTGAGCATAATTTTCAGAAACATGCTCTAAAGCCAGTATCATCCAAAAACTTAAGTAAATTGATTTAAAATCAAAGCATAAGTAAGTCATACTATACTTAGTTGAAGGTCTAAGAATAATAATTCTCATCAATATGGGACATGCCATCATGAAAAAGGAAGCAGTTGGTGATATTTCAACACAAATACAAGAAATACAAATAGTTAAATTTCAGCTTATAAAGCCAACTCGGATCACTTAGGTGAAGGTCTGAGAATAATAATTTCATTCTATAAATGTTTGAAACTTAATAGTTTCGTTCTTCAAGGAACTTTCAAACTGCACAATTGAACTTTGATTATTTACACTATCTACGTGTACATTCTCAAAGTGACAAAATGTGACACATGGGTCCCGTAAACAAAACGAAATGAAAAAGATCATTGCTCTCATCAATTCAATGATATGGCCCATTTATATACCACTTAGTGAATTTTTTTAGGGATACACACTCAGTGTTTGATTTCACGGTGGGTTGAACAAAATCATCAAGTGGGCACCATTATTTTGTTGAAATTAATATGTTTGAATTCATAGTAAGTTTGGTCAGCCACCGTCATTATGTCAAAGTTATAGTTTGAAACTTCAATCAAAATCACAGTGTATTCGGGGAGTCGGGGTGAGTACAATACCAACGATCCTCTCTTATGTGGTGGTGAGATGAGCCTTAGGTTGAAGAAGACTTTGCTGGTCTTTTGAGTATTAATTCGACTGAGGTTTCAAAACTATGTAGTTCTCTATTTGATAGTGTGGGGTTGGAAGAAGTGAATAAATTATGACATCTAACCTCTTATTTATAGAGTTGGTCACAGGAGTAGTGGGGAGTAGAGGATTTAGTGGATAGTAGAGGACATGGGGGATCATGGGATCTACCTCTACTCCAACTCTCTAGACCGAGTCAAAGACAGGTGTGTTTCATGTGGGGACTTAGTCAAAACGCAACGTCTATCCTGACTCATCGTCGGATAAGGGTACACAAGCCCGCTTCTTTATAAGTCGTGGTCGACAACCCTTTACCGAGACCTACTTTCAATGTGTTCATCTTGTCCAATAGTGACTCACTATAATTCAATCTCGTCTTTAGATGTTGAATAGGACGATACATACTGACCAATAATATTATCCACATAATATCGCTGTGATTTCGTTAAATCCAAGATCATTCTAAACATAGCTTTTGCAAAATCATAGTGACTTATATAATTTTAACAAACTTACAGTGATGCCAAACAAATACTTAGCTTGCAAGTTGCAAATAGACCTAACTAAGCAATAAATAGTTAGTGTGCCAAACATTAAATTCTGGGTAGAGCACAAATAGAACAACATCAATCCAAATTAAGGCTAAGACCTTAACTAGCTTCCTGAAAAAGCACCATGTCATCAAAACGTTTCTTTGACCAAAGGTTGAATCTTATTGCAACATAATTAAGCCACCGATTGCTCCAATTTATTATTTCAAAAGTGCATATCATTAATTTTATTTTTTTGGTCAAACATTAAATTCATATTTTTTTTAGTCAAAAATAAAACTCCGGATCCATATCAAAATAGAAAAACTATCAATCCAAAATTAAGACCGCAATTTAATACCTTAATTTCCAAAGGGTGCATCTTTATACATTGGAACTTACACCTATTCAAATCTATATAAATGAATACACACACCCCGTGGCGTATACTCACAAATCAACCATTGTTGTATTCTTCAGAAACCATACCTACATAATTATTTTCATCTTCTTATACTGAACCATAACCATGGCAAGAGATAATAGTGACATATTTCTTTGTTACCAGAATCGCTTCTTTTTGAAATCATTACTATCCTACTCTTGCCGCAGCAACATGTATCCTTAACAAAAAGTGGTTAAGGATATGACAATCCGGTGACAACATCGACTCCAGTGAAAACCTTTTTGTCGATTCAACTTCAGATGAAATCAAACAAGCACAAAGAGAAGTTTTCAACAACTTCATCAACAATTGGATTGCACACTTCACTAGCCGTCGCATTAACAATTTTTCCCTCACGATTTTGTACCCTCAAACTTGTGGGGAAACAATCAAATGTTTTGTTGCTTTCGCGACACACCGAGGTATGAAATATTTAACTCTTGATTTCTTTGATCCTAAATTGTATGAGAACGATTTGGATGATAAACATGCGTTATTCCAATTGCCAACACATGTTTATCAACTAGGATCATTGCTTGAATCACTAAAATTGTATTCATGTGGTTTTGATATGCCAAATTTTCTTAACTTTAGTGCACTCAAAGATGTGTCTTTGGGTTGGATTGAAATTCACACCGATACTCCCAAAAAATTGTTATCACTTTGTAAGACTATTGAGAGTTTAAGTCTAACGAGGTGTTGAAATTTGGTGGACTTGGATTTGGAAGATATTGTACGACTTGGATTAAAAAGATTTGGTGATTTATGCAATGATTTGATGCACTAGCTTTAAAGGAAGCTAGTTAAGATCGAATTAGGGCATCTAATTTGGTGCATCTAATTTGATACACTGCGTATCACAATTGTTTAGCACCAATCTTTTTAATCCAAGTTGTACAATATCTTCCATATCAAAGTCCACTAAATTCTAACACCTCTTTAGACTCAAACTCTCAATAGTCTTACAAGTTGATAACAAAGTTTTGAGGTATCGATGTGAACTTTAATCCAACCTAAAGAAACGTCTTTGAGTGCACCAAAGTTAAGAAAGTCTGGCATATCAAAATCACATGAATACAATTTTAGTGATTCGAGGAATAGTCTGAGTTGATAAACATGCATTGGCAATTGGAACAACACATGTTTTTCATCCAAATCGTTCTAGTCCCATTTAGGATCTGAGAAATCAAGAGTTAAATCTTTCACACCGCGTTGTATCGCGAAAGCAACACAACGTTCGATTGTTTCCCCACAAGTTTGAGGGTTCGAAACCATGAGAGAAAATTTGTTAATGCGACGGCTAGTGAAGTGTGCAATCCAAGTTGTGATGAAGTTGATGAAAACTTCTCTTTGTGCTTGTTTGATTTCATCCAAAGTTGAATTGACAAAAAGGTTTTCGTTGAAGTCGATGTTGTCACCAGATTGCCATATCCTTAACCACTTTTTGTTAAGGATACATGTTGCAGCAGCTAAGAGTAGGATATAAATGTTGCAGCGGCTTCTGAGTGATTGCAAGAAACTTCAATTGCATTTCTTTTTTCACTGAAATTTAAATGAATATATATATACAATTTGGTTGTTACACTGTCTTTTGATTTACAGATTTTGATGACATGAGTTGTGAGATGATATTTGGCCAGGAACCCCCAGCATCAATTGATGATCCAGCACTCAAGCAACCCTGCTATAAACTTTGTAATATACTTATTTTGAGAATATTGCTTACATTTATTTACATGCCAATTATTCTTAAGCCTTCAAAATTTAGCAAACTTAGTAAAATGGAAGAGAAAATGATAGAGTGGAAGAGTACAGAAGAATAATGTGACTAACATAATCTCTTCACATATCATGCAGGCAAGGCTAAGAAAAACCATGCAACTAAGTGTCTTAGTTAATGCAGCAGGTATGGAAATAGTAATTACAAAAAATATCATTCTATAAACATTAGCTAAATGGACGGACCACGGACATATTATCTGGTTCATCAACAATTAATTTCATATATTATTTTCGAACAAACCATCGATTTATCTTTAGAGTATTACTCTGTCCAATTTAATTCCTATTGTTAAGATACTATGGATGTGAGTGATTTATTCAACCAGGAACCTTGGAAAATTGTGTGCTGCGTGATGAGGATGGAATTGGAGAATGATATCATAATGTCCTTTATTTCAAATAGTGCTCATTTAATCATTTTAAGTGAGAAGTGTTTTGACCGAATATTTCATTTTCTTGTAGGCTTTCAGGCCAGCTGGGCTGGAACAAGTGTGTCCCTCCACCTTTGTGTGCTACCAAACCTAAGAACAAGTTCAATGCAATCTATTACATTCTTATGTGGATTTTCATCCCTTCATTAGTTTTAAAGTTCATAAAGGGCTCAAGTATTTTAGTGTCAACGGAATTGTTTACCACTATCCATTCATATAATGTTACATTACAGGATGATTATTTGTTATTTGAGCCCCCACTCACCCCAAAGAAAATAGTTTATTTTTTAATGGCCTAAAGAAAAGAGTGACTATTGATTATTGAATATCCCTCTTGGGTAGATAAAAAGAAAGGTGGCGAATCACCCCAATAGTGTTTATTAAAGATAAAATTGAGTTTTTAGTAATATAAAAGTGGGTACACTTACTAACTTTTATATATATATATATAAACTTAAATCTACTTAGAGTCGAATTTAGCGTTGGTGGAGATTAGAGTCGAATTTTAACTGGGTCCGGCCGACTCTATATTAGCTTCGGATGGCAGACAGCCGACGTTACCCGGTAGCTTCAACTTTTTTAGCCTGCCCCGACACTGACGCTAAATCATTGTTAGCGTTCGTTTTTACCCTGTTAGAGTGGGTTTCTGGCCGACGCTAAAACACATTTTTCTTGTAGTAAGTCAAAGACACGACCTTCTAAAGTGTGCTTATTTAACATGCACTTGTAAGTGCTTTATTAACTACTTCCTCTGATCCTTATGATAAGAAGAAAAAAACTAAAAAACATCAAAACAAATGGAATAATTAATTATTGTAATTTTTTGAATATTTTTACAAGTACATTCTTGTAGAAAATTGTGAAATAGAAAAGTCTTTTAAACAATAATTATACTTTAAAACTTGTGACATTTTCATATAAATATATATTTTTTATTTTTAAAATCATCTTAGATTAAGGACTACAGGGAATATGAATGATTTTCACCAAATACAATGTACTAAACGCCTCGCGAGACAAGCTTTAATTTCAACAGTTTCTACGAGAGTTTACCAAAAACGCAAAAAGTATTTTGAATAAGAGTGATGGAATTTGCATCTCTATCAATTAATTAATTGACTGTTCCATATGGAGAAAATGTAAGTATTGAAAGGAATAAAATAACATTTTAAAGTAAGTAAAAAAAAGGCGTGATTTTTTTTGGTAGAAAGATGACATGACAATTGTCATTGAAAAGTCAAACATACAAGTGGAGGAGGTGGGGTGCGAATCTCACGCGACGTCTGACCTAGTGAGTGATTTCCAGCCTAGTGATTTTTAATAGTTGGGTAGAAACTTGTGGACAAAAAAAGGAGTGATTTTTTTTTGCTTGTCAACCTTTCGGTTCTTAGAAAAAAGGGCTCTAGTAATCTAGAGTTAAGCCGAGAGGTAAGCAAATTCCGACCAATAATTGTTCCACCAATGAATCAAACTCAAATTCCCTTAAACAATTTGTCATTTGATAAAACTCATTAACCACTTGAACTCAATTCTTTAGTTGAAAACAAAAGTGATTTTATAGAAAGAAAGAAGAAAAAAGGAGTGAAATAAAATCAATTAACCATATTTCATCCTATATTAAACAATTCAAATAATACTCTTTTTTTTGTCGAAATTCAAATAAAACTCAAAAAGCTTAAATTGTACAGACTGATATCGCCTCATTGGAGCCCAACATGTACTTAAGTAAGGGTCCGTTTGGTTCAACGAGAGGGAAGAAGATGTGAGAGATTTTAATGATGGAGAGGGGAAGGGAGGAGAGAGAATATATTTTAGAGTACATTTCACTTCCTTCTCCTTAGAGAAGCTTGAATTACACTCCCCTCCCCTCTTATGTTACAATATACATTCCCCTCCCTTGAAGGTAAAAACTTAAATTAAATTAAATTATACTTCCCTCCCCTAAGAGATGCTTGGATTACAATCTCATCCCCTAAGAATTATTTATGTACTATATTTCAATCCATATTTACATACATAAATATTTTTATGATATCTATAAATTTTGATCCATCATTCAAATAAAAGTAATTAATTTCTTTTTAATTTCAATATCAACCATAAAAACAATTTATTATTTTATTATTAATATAATGATTTAGAATATAAAATACATTTTTTATTACCCATAATTCATTGGTTTGGTAATTTTAAAAATTAATTAATTTCGTATTGTATCATATTTTATAATAATTTTTGAAACTATATGTTAATGATATTGTATATCAAACGTAGAGAAAAATATGATTCGAATTTTGATTATAATAATATAGATTCGCACTCCTTTTCATCGTTATGTGTGCATTAAATTTTCATTGTTATACTATTAAAAATAAATAAAAAATATTAAGGGAGTGAAGTGTAGATTTTAACATTAGAGGGGAGGGGAATGTAATTCAAGCTTCTCTCAAGGGAGGGTAGTGTAATTTTTTCTAATATGTTTTGCTAAAGAGGGGAGATGTGTATATTTTGACATAAGAGGAGAAAGTAGTGTAATTTAAGTATTTCTCAGGGGAGAGGAGTGTAATTTACTCTATATTTTGATTAAATATATGTTTGGTTCAAAACATGAAAGGGGAAAGAAGTTGAGATGTTTTAATTAAATATTTGTTTGGTTCATAAGGGGATGAGAGAGATTTTAAAGTAATTTACCTTTTTACCCTTGAAATCTTACATCGATCATATGCTACAATTATATATAAATATTATAAACAAATAAATTAATTAAAAAAAAAGAGAGGAATGGATATGAAAAAATGCATGTAATAAAATAAAGGGGTAATAGGCTTTTACCCCCTGTCATATACGCGAAATTTGGTTTACCCGTGTAATTTTTTTTTGGAGATCCTCCCTTGTAATTTAAAGATTCTTTGGTTTTGGACCCTCGGTGCATATGACTGTGCATTTTCGCTGATGTGGTAGGAGGGTAAACCAAATTTCGCCTATATGGTAGAGGGTAAAAGCTTATTAACCCATAAATTTCTGCATAGTCATATGCATCGAGGGTCCAAAATCAAACAATCTTTAAATTACAAGTGGGATCTCCAATTTTTTTTAGAGGATAAATCAAATATCGCCTATATAACAGGAGTAAAAGTCTATTAACCCTAAAATAAAATAAAAACAAATGAATGGATGCAACATATGGATTCCTCATCTTGGTACTTGGTATTCATGTAACAAACAAAACTGTAACAAACGAAATCGATGAAGCAGAGAAAAAACGAAATTGAATAAGATTTGTTTTGTTACAGTATCAATTTTGTTAGAGCAACAAAACAATTGAATGGACGTAAAAAAAAATGAATTGACGAGAATTGTAGTATCATTTTTGTTAGAGCAACAAAACAATTGAATTGACGTAACAAAAAATTTAATTGACGAGAAGCAAAAAAAATGGAAGAGGGTAATTTAGGATTTTAACAGAAAAACTAAGGTTAGTTTTGTCAATGTAATAAATTAGTTTTTAGCTTGCTTTCTCACCCCTCCGAAAAACTCCAATTCACGGGAACAAAAAATTCTCTATATTTTCTCCCCTCCCCTACCCTTCTAATAAAGTTCAATCAAACAAGTATCGCTAGGTTGCGCACGTGATGGATGAATTTTTGTTAGGATAATTTACGGTTGTTCCACTTGGTCATCACGATGTATTCTTGGGTTAGGTCTAATGTCCTCTCAGTCTCTGTATCTCTTTCTTTTTTATTTAATATATTTTTCTTTGGCTTAAATTTTTTTTTATCTCACACAATTTTTTTTTATAAAATAACTCGTTATTCAATCACTGCAATTAATTACAATGGACAAATATATCTCTTTTGAAATTAATAAAAATACAACTTTCCATAAAAAAAAGATATTTCTTTAGACTTGTCTAACAATTGTGTATGACACTCGTTAGTATAGTTTGCAATAAAAAAAATTAGTTCCTATCATTCGACTAACATTATTTATAACATGAAACTGATCACAGGGTTCAATATCATTGCATCAATAAATCTGTTGAGCAACCAAGATGGTTACAATATCTAAATTTGTGATATTAGTTTCTCTGTTACCAACAATTATCGCTGCTTTGCAATTTGAGGATGGTAAAACCGTGGTCGGTCAGAAAGTAACTGTATTCGTTACCAACAACATGACTGGCAGTGGCTACCAGCTCGGTGTGGATTGTAAAGACAAAAATTATGATTTTGGGTTCCGAACACTACATTTTGCAGAAAGTTACATCTTCAGTTTTGTACCTTCATTCATTATAAAGAAATCTTTATATTTTTGTCGCTTTTCATGGGTTAATGAAAATCACTACTTTGATATTTATGTTCAAACCCGAGACGGGAATGAATGTGACCCCGAATGTCATTGGCTAATAAAAGAATCGGGACCATGTAAGGTTAAAACTGGGTCTATACAATGCTTTCAATGGAATCCTGATGCAGTTTCAGGAGGGCGGCAATTTGGTTATACTCTTAATGTGTAACATGGTTAATACATTTCAATTTGAACTTTATGTAGATTAAAGAATAAAAATAATAAAGCATAGGTTTTGCTATAGTTAATCACATATATTAACCATTGAGTTTGATCTTCCTTTCTTTTGATGTAAAAGAGTATTTTTCATTCTCAAAATTTGCATCTCATTTCTTTTGGTCTAAAAAAGTTTCTTTTTATACTTTTTTTTATCTTAACCTGTTGATTCCTGTACGGGAATAAGAGGAAGAAAGTACAAGTTCGTTATGAGTTGTGAAAGAGGTGAAAATTATAAATCACAATTAAGTTCAACAATACTTATTTTAAAATTGCTAAATTTCTCAATTCATCAAGCCTCTGTTAGTATTTCTCAATTCCACCATCCACGAAATGTCTTGCTTTACACCTACTCGCTATGGAAGTATCTTCAGGCACTAGTCCACTATTTCTCTTATCACAAATGGCGGGAAAATATCCATAAATCCAAACTATATAAAAAAAACAACTTAGTATATTAAAACAACAATTTATAATATATAATTTTAAATTACAAAATAAATCAATAAATGTTATATCTATAATAGGGTCATATACCCTCCCACATGTTGCGTATCATGACCACAACTATCTACAAGCTTTCGATGTTCTCACCTCATATTTGCCCTATTTCTTTGTCCTAGACTCTATCTCTCTCTGAAATTTTCCTACTGAGTGAATGAAATAAAATGAGCATGTAATCCTCTACTTATAGAATATGAAAGTCACCCTATGTCAAGTGAGTGGGATGTTTGCTATCGAACATCCGTTTCTCTTCCAATAGGATTCTGCCACGTCTGCCAAATGGGGATTTTAATCCGTCTCTGCTCACCAGACGAGACCTCTTCTTCGCTAAGCGAATTGCCAGCTCATCCAAGTGGGCTTTAGAGCACCATTGTTTGTTGGGTGAGGTACTTCTTTCGTTGAATGTTTTCTCTGTTTCAGAACTTTGGTCTCTTATATGCTTGATGAGCGAGTGGTTTAGCTCATCGGGCGGAGACCTAGACCTTCCTCTTTTAGGTCTAATACTTGTAGCCTTCATTCTTGTTTTAATTAATACACATTGTGGTGGAAAAAAATAGTAAAAATACAAGGTATACTAGTACAAACTTGGTTCGAACTTATTTACAAGAATTAAAGTTTTTTTTCCTTTAAAAAAAGAATTAAAGTTTTTTTATAATGTTTCTTGCGAAATAAGTTAATAAATGTAATGCTTTATATATGTAAATTAACGCTAATTTGACACTTATCATATTTACATGTTTGGTTTGTTTATGTGTCTGTAAGTTTCATAAAGGGTCCATTATTCAGATAAAAAAATTGTCAATGTAAATATTTGATTATATTGCCATTTAATTATAATCGCCGGATGATTAAAAATATTTGATTTTAATTACAATCTATATTAAAAGTCATGTGTATGGTTATGTTTCCATGACAATAATGTAAAAAGTATCAAAACTAAGTTCACCTTGATAAATCTTTGACGAAAATAGTGGTATCTATGAAGTTTGTTGAGAATGTACACCAACAACGATATGACATATTTTCACATAAATTCATATAAAAAATAAAATAAAATTTTAAATGAGTTTTGCTATGTGGTACCCATGGTATCCAACTAAAATTTAGAGTATCTAAAAATTTACATAAATCTTTATTATGTACATGCTAAAAACAATAAAGCATAGTCTGCAAATGATGCCAAATAAGTAGTTTGCATTGGCATTGGTGTTCGCAGTTCATAAACTGAACTAAACTGAACCACATTAATGGTTTGGTTCAGTTCTTAAAAACCATTTCAATAAAAACTGGTTAATTTTTCAAACCAGTTTAGTTCAGTTTAAAACCAGTTATGAACTGGTTTATAATTTTGAACCAGTCTAATTCAATTTAAATGGTTTCAAACCAGTTTTTTTGTCAAACCATTTTTTTTTGTTAAAACTGGTTTATTTTTTAACCCAATTTCAGTGCATTTTAATAAAACTGGATTATTTTTTTTTAAAGTAACCGTGATTCTTGTCAACGTCTTCATTTCAATGTTCACCACCACCGTGTTTCCGCCGAATTCCGGTGACGCAACGCTCCTAACACGGGTAACTCTGAATCTTATACTTCTTATTGTTTCTATTTTTCAGATCGGTTTCATAGATTTCAGATCTCACCGCTTCAATCATCTTCACCTTTTCATTTTTTAATCTAGTGGTTCAATTTTAAATTTAATTAACACGTTTTCATTTCTAGTTGTGATGTTGATGCTGTAATTTCAAACTCTCTCTCACTACGCAGGTAAGCCTCTCTCTCATCCAGGTGGTACGACACTTTCAATTTGGAGGCTATAAAAGATTTTAATTTTTTTAATTTTATTAATCTATTTAAAAAAAACGGTTCAGATACAGTTTAAACCGGTTAGTTTGGTTAATTGGTCTGTTTTAAATATGTGGTTCAGTTCATGAACCATTTAATTGGTTACAGTTATTTTTGATGCAGTGCAGTTCAGTTCACTAATATGGTCCAGTTAACCATATTGTTGCACACCCCTAATTGGCAATTAGTTCATTATCATACAACAAAGGACCCCAAAGAAGGAGACAAGGCGTGAAGAAACAACAGTTACCAATAACCATACCAATGGACAAATTTATTGAATTCTTAAGGCAGAGGCATGCATGTGCCACTGGACTGCCAGTGCCCAGTTTACTCACCCACTTATCTTTCACACATGACACATGCATGGTTAAGTCTATATATGTGGCCTTTTTTTGTGATTAAAAAAACGAACCATCTTCCTTCTTTTTGAATGTTTAGTTTCTTTCAGTGCCTAAAGATAGATAACATGAATTGATTGTTGAGAAATGATTGTCCATACAATAGACAAAGAACCTTAGTCCTTGGATTTTGATAGGGATGGCAAACTAAGACCAAAAAGAGATACATAGTGGAAGATGGAGATTGGTAACTTGGTAAGGAGAGATGCAGACAAAAAAGTTTTTTTAAATGAGAAGGGAAAAAAGAATGAACACTCAATCTTATCTTGAACAAAATATTTGAGATAAATTTGATTATTGGTTAAGTAGTCTAGCGGCTAGAACAAATATGTGTTTTTTTTTTGTGCTAGCATTTGTGTCCTATTTTGCATAAGTTTGTACATATGTTGTTAATTCATCCAGTGACAAGAGAACATAAATACGAAAAATTAATCTTTTACTAAAAAGTCAAATTAGTCAAAACGGTCTCCATTATCATTTATATTTCTTAACCCTAACTCTTATTCATTGTGACTTTATTCCTCACATCACCTCTAAATTCATTTATATTGAGTTGGAATCCCTGCATTCAAGCCATTGCCCTCTACTTAGGTGTCCAACAATGTAACTTAAAAGAAATGTTGTTTCTTCGACACATTTTTTTGGTGTCACACTAGTCATACAATTTCTGCTTTCTAAGTTATTGTTTCTCATTCTTCGGATTTGAATCAATTTTTATTCGGATTTTATTTCATAATAACGTATCAGATACAATTTCGAGTTTTTGTGTGTCCGAATAACATCTCTCTAACTTAAAACCACAGGATTACATGTATTTTGGTTTTGATAAATTGCAGGTAATATTTTTTTTTTGCAAATGTTACCGACCACTTTTCTCATGTAGTTTGGTTTTGGTACTTTGATTCCTTGCTGGATTTGCGTTTAAAAGAAAGAAAACAAAATTGTGTTAATTTGGTGACATGACAAGTAACTAAGATAGAGATATGGTAGACCGACATGATGAATGAAATGTTACACATCAACATAAAAGTTGAGGCTTTACATGATGATTAAGTTACAAACTTAAATGTCTCAACTTATTTTTGTCAACAAGGACTAAAAATTGTTCTGGTGTTTTTGTGAGAAACATATTTTCTTCTAAGAAATACAAGATACAAGATAGGCGAGACAACTTGCATCATTGTTGTTTTCTTATGACCAAAAATCCGATTACTTCATTGTTTCTAAATAATCCAAATCATCCAAATAACCTACAAACTTTCTCTTTCTGTTTGTCCGAAAACTTGTAGACCGCAAAATTGTTGAGCATGATTTAGTTTTTATAATTTTAAATGATAGAAAATAATTTTTTTCTTTAAAAAAAACAACTCATTTTTCTATTAATTTAAAGATCAAGTCTACCGGTACACTCAAAAACCTCCCTCGTATATGTGGTGCTAAGCCACTTTCACTTGAAAATAAATTATTAATTTACAGCGATGTTTTGAACAACTATAAGAGATGAGCACTCATTTTTTCAAATATTTGTGGTTTGATTGAGTTTTTTCTGATGCCCTTGGGCATATGAAACCCAAAATGGAGTCATCATCATTTCAGTTTCTACAATTCAAAGTGAGTTAAAAGATGTTAATATTTGTCTATTTTTAAATATGTTTAAGTATGTATGTCTTCAAGCTATATGATAATGCGGCCATCGTTTGTTTAATTTTAACTCGTTTGAAATTATATGATAACCGATGCGTATTAAATTTGGATAATATTATGTGTCATATAGTGTTCTATTTTGTTCTATTTTATCATATTATGTTCTATTTTGTTATATATTATGTTAAGAAAGTGTATATGTTGCAAAATCTAGTGCATACATACTTTGGATTCAATAAATTGAAAATAGTTTACCCATTGAGATTATAGAATCTGAAACCTATCAATAGACTGATTCTCAGACCGATTAAAAACTTGTGGAGTGGGGGTTTGATACATTTCAGATTATGAAATTTGAACCACTCAAGTACAAGTTTTTCTACGGTCCACAACTCACAGAAACTTCTACAAATTGGTGAATTGTGTTTTTTTTTGTGTGCATTTCACACCACAAAATATAAACACTTATCAAGTAGAATTGAACATTAACCAAGTTGTAGTTTACTACAACAAGGGAAAACCCTATTTGTTTAGGGCTAGTGTTAATGTTACACTATCTGGCTTAAAGAATCCACTTGACCAAATTAATGGTTTTGTTGTAACCATAGCGACACAAGAAGGATGGTCATTTGTTAAGCATCGTCGTTCGAAGAGCAATTCAGATTGACGTGTTTGGATCATCCAGATGAAAGTCCAGAGCGAAAACGGCATGAGAACTATGTACCTTCTATTTGGTTAATATAGTTTGAAGGGACTTATCGAGTTAGTCATTACCGTGGTGAGATTTGTTCATGCTATTATGAATTTATGACAAGTTCGATTCGTTCCATGACATATGAAGAAATTGAGACGTGTTGTTAAGGAAGTTTGTTTGGCTAATCCACGATCATGTTTGTGTTTAATTATGTTGTCGCAATTATTATTGTTGTTATATTACATTGTTGTATTAAGCAGTTAATGATGTTGTTGTTGAATTATATTGTTGTTGTTGAGGTAGAATGTGATATAATGACAAAAAAACAAAATATTTTCTTTTTTCTGATGGCTTTCAGATTCTATAAAAGAAAACGACAAATAAACATTCGGATTATATAATCTTAACAGGTAAAATAAGAATTTTAGAAAGGAGCCAAAAGAAATTCTCAAATATAAAAGAATGTTGCTCTTCCCACAAACAAAAATGCTCATTCCCATAGAAATTGACCAAAATACCCCTGTGTGACTTAAGTCACGTTCGGTATAAACGAATGTGACTTAAGTCACGCTGCGATGCATTACTGTTTTGGGACAAAACCCTGCAGTTCCAACTTCAAACCACATTTTCTTTCCCTCTTCACCTCTAAAAAACCCAAAAGATCATTGCGAATCGTCATGAAGCAAGTTTCTACGCTCATCAAACGTCAAAGATCATGTAATTTATCATCTAACCTCTCTTGATTTTGCTGGTTTTTTAGCTAGGTTTGTCAGTCTGGAACATTGTCTGGGCGTGGCTTAACTCAAGCTGGAGCTCCACGTGAGTTAACTCACGTAGGTGTTAGCCAGCGTGACTTACGTCACGCTGGTGCCCAATATTTGAATTTTTGCGCCAATTTATTTTTCTTTCGTAGCTTGTTGCGCAAGTTATTATTTTTTTTCCTTGTTATTTTTCTATTCAATAGACATAGTGATGGTTGAAAATGTGATGGATGATGGCGTTGAGCCAAAACCTGCCATAATTAAAGCTTCCAACGAAGCTTCCGTTGATGTCAAACCAACCGTTGATGTGAAAGTTAAAGTCAAAATTTAATTTCAAGCTCACATGGAAGAAAGACCTAAACCGGTACTCCCGTGGCTGCTGCTTAGGTAGCTCCCTAATTTATCACAGCGCCACCATGACTGAAATTTTGCTGCATCGTATAATACTTTAGACATTTCATGGTCAAGGACTTGTAATATTGCACATGATAGATTTCAGAAACGTATGCATTCAGAATTGTACCACACCTATCATCCTTTAATTGAGGAAATTAAAAAATTAAGAAAATGTGGATTATTTATTTTGCATCACGTCCTTAATTGTTCTGATCATTACTACTTTTGAGAACCAACAAATGGGATTGGATGAAATGTTGCAATCAAGTTGTTAATGTAACTATCATGTATAACTAATTAAGTAACCAATTAAACTACAATGGCCCAGTAATAATAGTACACTTCCTAGTTCCTCCATTCAACTGTATTTTTCGTCATATTCTCTTAAAATGACCGCACAATTATTAATCATGTCTTAAGTGTGGGAATGGAATGAAAATTTGTTTATCGTAAGCATAACAAAAGTAGTAATACTACATCACCCAAAAGTAATATACTAATTAATTTTGGATATTGCATTTTCAATCATGATGACACTGATATGATTATATGAATATCTATCTAACCATGTGCAATTGCATTCATGATAATTCAAAGGCTGTTAGTGACATGACATTTATTGAAAGCACAAGGGTATTTGAATATGTGGCAGACTGATGAGGTAAGGAATAGTATAAAGAAAGACATGAAGAGTAGGTACTATTGATAGTTGAGACATGAGGACCCAAAGCGTTGATACTTCCTTATCTAAGTTTGTTCATTGGATATATTTTCCGTTCAAAAATTATAGACATTCAACCATTTTCATGGCAGTCCCGAAACTGGACAAGACCAACTTATTAGGTGTGGTCTATAGGTAACAATGTTTGATATCCATGAAGGGTAGGCAACAACATTTTTTCAATTATCGTTATCGTTTGTCAGAAAAACATAACAAAGGATGTACTGAACTACTGATATTACTATGTTCATAGTGGGTACCTCAAAGTCCAAAAGTGCTGCACGCTAATGAGTCAGATACAATGCTGCATTGCACTATTGTAACACTGTAGGACCTCATGCTTGCCAAAATTAATGGGGTGAAAAACCTTTAATTATTAGTATGGTCACTAAACATTTACATGAAATTCAAGTGTATTGCTTAAACTTTTATGTTTCTTGTTACACGGTAGTTTGATGATTAGCCAATTAGTTGGTAACAAAATGATTAATTAACAAGGTTGATTATAATTGACATCCTCATATTACGCATTGCATTGCAACATTTGCATTCTAAGTCCTAACCATCACATATAACAATGATCATCCAACACTTCCTTTTATATTGACATAAAGTTATGGTCAGATATGTCTAGACTTCAGATTTTAAATTCCTAATTTTGTCATGGTCATTAACAAAAGTAAAAGCAAAATCACTAGAAAGCAATAAAAAAATAAAAATGATGCAATCAAGCGCGCTAAAATTTGAACAAAGCATGCAACTATTTCTACTTTACTTCACCACTTTTTCTCTCCCTCGTTTTCTTTGATGTTGTTATTGAAATTCAATTCAAAACACAAGCTTTCTTCGAAGCGCCTCTTGTTTGTTACATTGAGGTGCAAATGAAGCAAGATCTTGTATAGTTTCGCCAATCAAATCCTTGAAAACGAGTCGTTCGATGTCCAAAACGACATCCCCCATCTCCACCGTCCATTCACCCCAACCGCTCATCTCCTCCGCCATATCCTTCTTCAACACACCACATATCACTCCAAACAAATCCTCTGATTCAGATTCCTCCCTCTCTCGTATCCTCCGAAACTCTGACCAAATCTGCTGCGTCACCTCTCCCTTAGACACTGCCTTCCACGGTGGCAACCTTTGATTCCGGTTAAGAATTTCCTGCAGCGTGTCGAAAATTAACCGCCTATGCAGCATCGAAGCTTTTGAAGTATCCTTCCCCTTACGAAATTGTTGCTTCTCAAGTAGAAGGAAAATGTCACAATCTTCAGGCAAGTAACTAGAAGCTCGCAGAATCTCAGACACATAAACAAAATCACAATCCTCCGATTTTGCCTCCTCCTCGGATTTTCCTTCTCCTGCACTCCACATATCATCTTCTGATTCCGTAGATTGATCTGCAATGTTACAATTTAAACTATAATCAGCAACTAAAACACACAAATATATTAATTTATTTATAAAAAGTACACTACTACACAATGAACTCAATTAAGTGCATGTCTGATATTAAGGTGTATAAACAAAAATTAAATTAAAATGTGACAGATTCGTTGGGAATTCAGCCCCACGTGATTGTACAACTAAAGAAGCAGACTCTGCTGTTTTGAGGAAACAGTGTAAAACCAAACAAGTCATGCCAAGTCAATAACCCTGATGTCAAAATGATTGGTCCACATAGGTTTTGGATTTTCCAAGAGAAATAGGACAAGAAAAAAAGAGGCTACACATTTTGCAATAGAAAATTGACTCATCGAGTCTCACCTTTGAAATTGTAATCAATGCATCGTTTGGTAATCGGTGAAGGTGAGCACCACTCGTCCTTGTAAAAAGATGAGTCAAGAACCGATACTGGACTCGGTTGTAACTCGTTCGCCGATGTTATCTCCGCTATGCTGTTCAGCAACTTATCACATCTATCAAGCAGATTCCTCCCTTCTTTGTATTCTTCCAATTTATACCTCTGCATCACAAATAATACAAATTCCGGAAAAAAAAAAAATAAAATTTAAGCAAAAAAAAATTAATTATATGCAAATTTTGAGCAGACATGTTTTGCAAAAGCTATACTTAATAGTTTTTGCAAAACCACGATGATTCACTATGATTCTGACAAACTTAACGTAAACAATGACTACTTAGACAAAAACAGTAACTACTATTGTATATACCTCTGTGTCGGTATGTGAATTGGAGGTGGTGAAGCTATTCTCTGAAACTGTGGACCATTCATCCTCTGCTACACCCAACATTTTCACCTTAGGATCAATCACTTTTCTCATCCTGGGAGATCCTCCTGTCGCTATCTGAGCGGTTGCATTTCTTCTTGAACTTATCTTCGGAGAATGAACCGGAGACACTCTTCTAGAATCAACACCCTCATTACCAACTCTCCTCCGCGTCTCCACATTCGGGACATTCCTCCGGGTTGGGCTTGAGTTTCTCGAATTAACTTGAGCCCGGTCATCAATTCTCGGGCTCAAGTTCCGACGAGCACGAGGACTGGATCGAACAGAAGAATGCGGAGGAGGAGAATCATAACCGTTTCTATTAAACCGCTCAAACCGAGAAGGAGAAGAAGATCTCAGTGGTTTCATTAGGACAACGGGAGATTGGTCATGTTTTTGTGAATGAAGAAGACCTTTAAGCTGCAGAGCCTCTAAGATATGCTTGAGAGTGTCGAGATTTTGAGAAGGTTGGTTAATCCCACGCATCTTCAACCTTTTCTCAATCTCTCCATAGATCAAATCATTGTGCTTTGGTTCAGGGAAGAAATCAGTAGAGTCGTAGAAACTCTTCTTTTGCACCATCATTGTTCCCTTATTCTGCTTCCCTCTTCCTCCTTCCACACCTTTACCATTCCATAATCCATTATCAATGTTACCATAAGAATTAACAACATTAACATTATTATTAACATTAACAGCATTAGAATTAGAATTAGAACGATGATAATTATGATTATTCATCTGGCCCGAGCCCACATTGCTCCGTTGAGTGTAACTGTTGGACTTCAATTTTGGCTCTGAAAACCGATCTCTAGAGACTCTGGACTCCGACGCAGATCTCAGAAGCTTTGCGCCGGAATCCAATGGTAATGAGTCAAGACCCATTAATCTAACAATAACACTGCTAGTAGAACGACGCTGTTTATCACCGTCGTTCTCAAGATTCGCAGTTGCATTTGTTCGGATCTCTCTAGGGTGAAGCCCTCCTTTGGCATCAACAACTGCTCTGCTATCTAAAGAAAGCCTAGGAGCTTCTCTGGAGAATTTCCATGAAGACCTTGTTCCTTCCTTAAGTTCTAGAACAGGAAGGACTTGCTTTGTTTCACTTTTGATCTCTTTAACCGGTGACGGTGATGACAACGCCGGTGTGACGCCGTCTTTCTCTGGTGACGGCTGTAAAAACAAAACAAAAAACCGAGATTAGAGTCGGTCATTGGGTCGGATACCGAGTAAAAAAAAAACGAGACTAAGTGAATGAATTACCGGAGGTAGTCTTTTAGTGTTGTTGTAGATGCGTTTGCCAGAAAGAAAGTGGTTACGGTCGAAGATTTGAAACAAACCGGCCATGCACCCCATCTGTTTGTGAATATGTTTTTCTAAGTTCTGATCAATGTCTATCATTTCTTCTCTGTTGTTTGATTTTACTACTTTAGTGGTCA
Organism: Medicago ruthenica; assembly: GCA_018208015.1. NCBI lineage: Eukaryota > Viridiplantae > Streptophyta > Magnoliopsida > Fabales > Fabaceae > Medicago > Medicago ruthenica. The sequence continues at coordinate 3,524 of WNNG01000018.1, read as the reverse complement.
TGGTGGTTTTGTGTTGTGTCACTCTCTATTTTTGTTGTTTTGATGGTGAAACCTCCTCCATTACTACTATTCCTCCTAAAAAACACACTCACTCAACTCATGAATGACATGGGATGTATCGTGTATGGGGGTACCTTTATCCTTAGAGACACTCCCGCTTTTCGGGTCTTTAAAACGGGGTGGGCGCAATTCAACTGTTCAGTCTCGGGATATTTTTGACCTTCGCTTTCATCATAAATTAATTAATTAATGGGAAATTCTTGTTTACCCATCAATAAAAGGTGGGTAATACTACCCATGTTGAGTTGGCCCAATCAAAACAATGTATTTATATAACATTAAAAATAATAGAAAACAAACAAATAACTTTGATTGGTGCCAACTCAGCATGGGTTGTGTTACCCACCTTTTATTGATGGGTACCCAAGTTGTCACCTTAATTAATTCTAAAATTACGTGACTGCTCCTTCATCAGTTAGTCCGCTTCATGTACCCAATCCCCATTGTCCATTTTTAAAACTAAAGTCAATTAATTATAAGCGTAGAATAGCTTTTTCTTTTATGCCATGGCATGGCAAACCATAGAGTTAGCAATAGCTGGTCACTAATTCAATATTTTGGAATCTATATTTTATTTTCTATATCGAACGCATTTTACAAATTCATTTTTCTAATTAATTACTCATCTTCTCTAGTGCATTTCAGTATTTGACAACGACCTTTTATTTTAAGTCAAAATTGTAGACATCACCATACTATAATTCTATGTTTATCTCTCACTTTTTTCATTGTATACAACTTACACGAATTGTTTCAAAAAAATAAATAATTAGAAAAAACAAAAAAAAAACCACGTATTTTACTCAATTTCGTGTCTCACTTGACATTTCGGTTTGACAATTAATACTAGTTAGACACAATAATACCTCTAGCAAATTATGCCACAGCCACCATAACATTTTCAGCCATGTTATGAACTCAATAACTGAAAATTAGGATTGTACCAAAAAAAAACTGAAAATTAGGATTGTTTTAAATGCAATGAATTCGTTTCATTGTCAAATTGTGGTATCATATATACCCCTCGTTCGATTTTATTACTACTTATTACTACTACAATAAATCTCTTTCCTTTTGAATTTTTTTTTGGAAAAAACTTAGCTACAATTTCTTAGGTGCTTTTTGTATGGTTCTTAACTAAATTCACCATGATTTCCTTAAATCCTTAATTTTCTGAAAAGTTTGTTATATCCAAAAAATTTATATTTCTAGTTAAGAACCATACGAAAAGCACCTAAAGAATTGTACCTAAGTTTTGTCCATTTTTTTTAATGGCTCTTTCCTTTTGAGAATGATATCTATTGCGTTTATGATTCCAACCAATAAGGCCTTGTTCCAAGCACTTATATATAAAAGCAAAAATCACTCGTGTATCTGAGACAAACTAGCAACACTTTATGAATGTAACGGATATTGCCTAAACAAATAAGGGTAGTTTTTTCCTTAAAAAAAATAGGGGTAGTTTTTACATTCATTACATGTGTTGATGGAAAAAAAAAAAAAACTTTGAAGATTATCGATATATGATTCAAGTAAGACCCTTAGGGTTCTTAGTTGATTGGTTTAATGTCCCAGGTCTTTAAAGAGAAAACTTGATGAAAAAATGCTATAAAAATGTAAATAAGTGAACAAGTAATCATAAAAGAGCGGAAAAGTAAAGATAAAAGTAAAACGAAATTGTATTATTAAAAACATGATTGAGTTACATATATTGTTCGAATAAAATAGCCAGTAAGATATTTTATCATATGTGAATGGAGGTGTAAGCAAGTTTTACAAAATGAAAATGGACTCTTTGTATGTAGAATAATTCTAATATTTATAGAGGAAAGAAACCAACTTCTACCATGCATGAATGACATGTGTATTCTAACTAACTTAGAACCTTCTTTTGCAAATTTCTTCTAGTTTATTAATGCTAGAACTTAATGTCGTCTCAAGCAATAATTGTCCTTCTAAATTTTATTTTGCATGCTTTTGGTTTGGTAGTTATATGGTGTTTGGATGACTTGAATCTTCGAATGTTGTCAAATTGTCCTTCAACTTTTGTTTGAAAGAATTACATGATTTTCCCTCGACCCTCGGGAAACCTCTTGAGATGACATTGATGGGTGGAATTATTCATATTTTTGGTTCGAAGTGTTGGAGATCGCATATATGACAGAAGGCATTCCCTGTTGGTATAAAACTTTCCAGTGAGATTTATTTTTGGCCTGAACTCTACATTTGCGTACTCTTGTAAGATTTATTCTCAAGGAGCATTGAGATGGGTGTATTCACGGTGATACAGTGTTCGTCATATGTTGTTCTTATCCCAGTTAGAACAACCTTTGTGGCTAATAACAGGCAAATAAGTTGATTATCACATTGCACTTATCTCCCCATAATGGACAAGTAATTGAGTGATTGCAATGCCTAAGACATCTAATCAGTGCCTATTTTAGGATTTTATAATTTTAGTTGTTTTTAGTGTTACTTAATCCTTTTGAACTAGTAATGCTTGTCATGGATGTTTGATGATGTAGGTTAAGGAATGACTCTGAAGATGTGGGAAGTTGCAACGTGGACGAAAGTTGTTTCGCGGAAGATTTGAAAAGATGCAGCATCATAGATCGCTAGCCGGGTCGTACATAGTACGAACACGTGGGACCAAGTATGTTTCATTGCTTAATGAGGAATAATATGAGTTGCCCCCAATGATTGGAATCCTAGGAATAATAAAGGAATATGTTAGGGAGTAGGCAGGATATGATAAGGACAACCCATGTGTAAAATGACCAAAGGATACAACTTGTAGTGGTTGGCCTTGTACTATAAAACAACAACCATGTGTTAGTGTCAGGGTCCGAAAATACATCTTAGAATTGGAGAGGCCAGGTTACAGCTAGGGTTATCAGTTTTAGAGTTCTCGTTCCATCTCTTCTTCTCCATAGATGAGCATGGGTGTTAGATTCTAGAGGTTTAGAGTTAGATTACTTGGTGATATTTTGGCTCACCACTCTCCTTCAAAGGATTGTATTCTTTTACTGGCTCTATTTAATCTATCAATTTAGTTTCCTATGTTTTCATTTATATTCATCTTCATTTCCATTTCCATGGTTCAGCTCACCATGAGCTAAACCCCTTCTAGTGGTTTAGACATGGTGAGGTTATGATATATTTATTTACTTGCGATATATAAAGTTGTAGCGCCGAACTTTTTCCAAACAAACTACTTTAACTCAAAATCTTTATAAATAAATTCTGATCATTTTTATTTCTAATGTTATTGCTCCCTGATCCCGACTGGGTATGGGAGTGGAACATGTTTGTTAGTTATTAATTTGTCTCTAAGCACTGACCAATGAAAGGATTAAGAGAGACTGTGTGAACGTTGACTTGAACTTAGTAGAGCCTGGAAGCTATAGCTAAGCGCTAATTTTTTGGTAGGACTCTTGTCATAGAGAAAAAGGCTTGTGACCCTA
>WNNG01000017.1:0-69150 GCA_018208015.1 Medicago ruthenica | reverse complement strand
TGTTGACTTTTTCTGGATTTTTTTCTAAGTGTTAGCACAGGTCAGAATCTAACGGGTTCAGAGTAATGGTGAACTTATGATGATAATTAACTAGAGGAGTGTAAGAAGATTGCAATTGAAAGTATGGGGGTGGTGGTTTAAGGTAATGAATGATGATGAGGGTGATTTCCTTATGTAGTAATGAGACTAATATAATTTAAAAGGGTATAAGATTAAAATAAACAAATAATAGGGTGTAGTCATTTACGATAATTGAAAATGGGAAGAATAATAACATGGTGAGATAAAGATCTTAAGTTAGAATGAAGCTATGATTATGGAGATGGTTGATGTTCTAGGAGATGATAAAAGTGAGACAAAATATTAGGTTTTATTAAAGTTATGATTGAGAGTAAATAATTTGTTAATGGTGTTATAAAGTTATTAATGATGAGATGAAGTAAGATGTTATAATGTTGTGTTTAAGGACATGAAATAAAATGTGATAATGTGTCGTCAATGGGTGAGGATAGTATGGGTCGTGATGTCGTTAATTGGTGAGTCAAATATTGTAATGATGATGAGTTTAAGAGATAGGAATCAACTAGATAAGTGTAGGACGAATATAAATGAAAAATAAGGGATGGTAGTTTATAATAATTGACGATAATAACGATGAATCGATAATGGGGAATGAGACCTTAAAATATAATGAAGTCATTGTTGGGGAAGTTGATGACATCATATGTAATGATAATGGTGAGATAAAGATTTTAAGTTAGAATTGTTATAAAATAAACTAAAAGCACAAGATCAGAGATGAAAAAGATGAAAGCCTTTGTGGTTATTCTCTACACAAGTGTATACTTTACATTGACATATAAGTTCTATTTATAGGACACAAATGTGGTAAGTTACAAGTACATGAAGAGCCATAAGACTAAGTGCCAATACCAATGAATATAGGCATTCACTCATAGGAGTTAAAGAACATAGAAAGCCTTAGGGAATATGGACATCCATATCATAATAATATTGTTCATAACACTCCCCCATGGATGTCCATGAAGGATATGCCTCATTAAAACCTTACTAAGAAAAACCCCAATGGGAAAAAATCTTAGTGAAGGAAAAAGAGTACAATATCCAATATATCTGCCTCGTTAAAAACCTTACCAGGAAAACCCAGTGGGACAAAACCATGGTGAAGGGAAAAAGAGTGCAAGATATATTTATATCTCCCCCTCATCCAAACAATCATCTCTGAGACGATGAAGGCCAATCTTTTACATAAGTTGTTCAAAAATTATGCTTGAGAGTGACTTTGTGAAAAAGTCTGCAATATTATCACATGAATAAATTTGTTGACTGCTTATATCATATCCTTTCAAATTGACAAATCATATGGTATTATATTCATAAAGGATTGTTGCTTATTCTTCTGGAAGACAAACCACAAGTTTCTTTTATGTGTTCAATCATAAACCTCAATCAAGCACATTAATATTGATGATCCGACAAATAACCTGCATATCTAAAATAATAAAAATAATAATATATGATAACATGACTAATCATCAAGGTACATTATTGTCCTTTAATTGAGCTACATTATGGTACTTCAGGACCAATTAGTTCTTTATAATTTACTCAAATTTTCAAACGGTCTTTGTCTACATCTAATGACTTTTTAACCATTTGAGTATACAACAAATGAGATTTGTCCATATATAAACATTTTAGCACATTGTTATATAAGCTTCTTGATTAACAAAAGTGTTACTCTTCAAATACTCAACTTGTAATCTCAAATAAATATTTATCCTTTCTACATATTTCATCTCAATATTTTTCTTTAATAAATCAACTTTCAAAAACTCTTCAAGAGTTCTCAGGTTTATTTCAAAATGGACAATTGATATCATTTTTATATCTCTCTTTTAGAAAATATTCACTAAGAATATTATACAACATGTTTCTATATTTCAAGTTGATTAAGTAATCTCTTCAATAATATGAATTGTATGCCTCAATAAAATGATTCCTTCGGGCAATTTTATATAAAAATATCAAGTCAGTCATATAAATATATTGTAACATGTACTTCATATATAGATAGATTGAGGCTTTGAAGTTGTGCTAGACTTAATCAAGTATGATAATGTACTTGTATTCACTTCAGGTGAATACACCTCTTCAAAATTAATAGTAGGTTTTCACCAATACTTTTGAAAATAAGGCAAACTTCATATATCAATATTTCATGATTTGTATGGACTACTGGTCCAAAAACCATTCTCTTTGCAAAGCTAGTTTAATATTGCCTCAAATTCGTCTTTCCATTTAGTCAATCATTTTATTGTCTATAATCTTCAATAGACATTGATTCATGATCCTCGTTATCATTTTTAAATATAGCGCTATATTTTATGTAAAAACATCGTCAACGTTGTCTTTTATTTTTCGATTCCATCTCATTTCATTGAGATCTTTCACTCATGACATAATTTATCGATATTTCATAATTTTCAGGTACCTGATAAGTTCTTCTAAAACTGAAAAATCCATTATGTTAGACGACTCATTTAGAGTTTCTATATCCTCATTTGGGTTATCTTTCATTTTGGCTCCTTTTCTTATTTGAGGATTTTTATATTTGGAACCGATTGGTTTACCATGCTTGATGCATGATTGAGACTCATTTGCAATATTAGATTATCCTACAGAGACATCTATTTCGTTTGGAGCATTAGCAGCTGCTATTTTATTTGTTTAACTTCGCAAATGAGTGATATTTCGAGAATCAAGATGAGATAATAATATTTTCTTTCAAATAATTCAATTGAACTTTGGGTTCACATTTTCATTCAATTGAACTTCGGGTTCACATTTTCAGCTGCTTATTCTCTCCCCATAATATTGGGAAAACTAATCCATCAATCGATAATCGGCATACTGAAGTTGGCTCAATACAATTTATAATAGTAGGGGATTCATATCAAATATATTTTCCCAATATTCTTTCAATATTTATCTTAGTGCATTATTTTGGAGCAATTGTGATATACACAACACATCCAAAAATTCACTTAGATGAAAAATATTTGGTTGTTAACCTAAAATAAAGTATAAATTAAGAGGAGGACTTACACATAATAGTGTGTTGGCTTGATGCGAATCAATATCTCAACATACTAGATTACATGTTCCCAAAGTAGAATTTAGAAGTTATGTTCTCATAAGTATCATTCATACAATCAACTTTAGACGTCTAAAGAATGACCCTTTAAGACCATTTTTTTTATGAACATATATTACACGATGTTCAATATCAATTTAAATTGAGAAATGATACTTATTAAATGCTTTCTGAAAACTCCAAAAAATTGAGCTCTTAGTCAAATTTGTTGAGAAAACAATCTCACAAACTTCTGGTTGTGAGTTGACAATAAACATATATGTGATCATTTAGTCGATGTATTAAATCAATTTATAAGGTATCAAAATGATTCACATCATCGGTGTATTCATCCACAAATATCACCTAATATATATAAGAGACTTATTTTCTCAGATTGTCAACTTACTTTGGAAAGTAATCACACACAAACATTAATGGTTTGAAGAATCTTCTGGTTCATTCTTCAATACATGTCCATATAAATTTTTAACTATTTTCGCATCATAATAGATCCGGGATAACCCAACCGGTCTTGCCAACAATAAATTTAATATGATATGTAAATATCAATTTTACGATAATGTGTGCTTCAATTGCACTAATATAAGTGTAGTCAATCCATATGAAGACATGCAATTTTTTATCTACACTTATTTCTATCCAAAACATGTCTCGTATTATAGAGATATTCAACATCTCCTTTATTTCTTATTTCAATATGATATACATTTAGAAGGATAATAAATTTCTATGAGACCTAGAGGAATAATGCATTCTCAATGTGTAGTCCAAGTTCTAGGAGCAATACTTGAACGAAACCTTGAAATAACATAGACATACTTTTTAGAAGGAATCCATAATACAAATATGATTTATAGTTATTCAGTAAACTAACAAGATTCTCATTTCAAAACAATATAGTTTGTAAATCTTAATCATTTCAAAAGTAGCAATAATATCAAATTCATAAACACAATACCTATTATTTCATTAGAAAGTCAATTATGTGGAGCATTCTACCCAAAAAATAAATAAATAAATAAATAAATATGCGGAGCACAAATTATACGAAACAACTAGTATAGATGATTCAATCTAGAAATAAAGTTTAATTTATCATGTGAGACCCCATCTTTTCAGTCAATGACTACTCTTATGTTCAATCACAAATGTGATTTATCTTTCAAAGTTTTCTTGATATTATTTTCTCAATTTGCTACTTCAGGAGCACATTCAAGAGGCATAAATAATTTTTTTTCCTTTAATTCTTTCATAGAATTTATACTACAATCAAATAGATCTTATATATTTGAATTGTAGTCAAGAACTCCACAAACCACTATGAACAATAAGCAAGTAAAATCACAATTTTGCAATCCTTCAAGGATGATTTAATATTAAATTTTAGTTCTTCAGGAGCTATATTTCAAATCTTCATAAACAATGAATAAGAAAATTCTTTATTTGAGCGATCCTTCAGGGATCCTAAAAAAAATATTAATTCTTCGAGAACTACATTACATTCTCAACATGTAACTCTTCAATACTTTTTTTTTAAAAAAATAATATAAAGATAAAATAGATCTTATTTTCAACCATAAATCTATCAACACCAAGGAATGTCATGATTTTCCTATCCTTCGAGGATGCTTGATATTAAATGTTTAGTTCTTCAAGAACTAAATATATATATATCTCAAACCTTCATAAACAATGATAAAAATTTGATTGTTTGCAATCCTTTAGGGACAAATCTTTTGATCTTCATATATATTTAGTTCCTCAGGAATTATACATCATCTTCACAATGATCAAGAACAATTCTTTTGCACAACCCTTCAAGGATACTCGATGTTAAATTTTTCAATAAAAAAATTATTAAAAATATAAAAGATTAGCATGATAAAAATATAAATTCAATAGATCTTAACAAAGATCTAGTTCTTCAAGAACTCACCACAAACCTCTATCGAGAATAAGCAAGTAAAATCACAATATTTTTATTTTGCAATCTTTTACGAATGCTTGATATTAAATTATTCGTTCTTTTAGAACTATATCTCAAATCAATGAAAAAATATATATATTCGTTCTTTGAGCAATCCTTCATGGATGCTTTAATATTAAAAGGAAAAATAGTTCTTCAAGAACTATATTAAAAAATATTTTCATTGTTTGAACTATCCTTCAGGGATGATTCGTTATTGAATTCTTCTAGAATTTTAAAAAAATAAAGAAAGAACTATATGATAATTATAAGTTAAAGAACTTCAGTGTTAAATTCTTCTAAAATTTAACAAGAACAAACAAAAAAAATAATATGATAATTATACAAGTCAAATAACTTTTTCAACAAAATTTATGTGCAAAACAAAAATTATATAACTATAGATATGAATGAGATTAGAACCTCCATAGTCGTGGTTATCTAAATGTTATTTTCTAAAAGAGATGTAAATGTTGATATTATAATTATATAACTAAAGAAAGAAAATGGTTCAAAAGGCTTACCACAAGAACAACCAGTCTGTGTGTTACCGAATTATGTGCCCTAGTTCTTCTTTCAAACAAAACTACATGTTCCAAATAATGAAATCTCAAATGGTCAAAGCATCGTGCTGATAATGTGTTATAAAATAAACTAAAAGCACAAGATCAGAGATGGAAAAAGATGAAAGCCTTTGTGATTATTCTCTACACAAGTGTATACTTTACATTGACATATAAGTTCTATTTATAGGACACAAATGTGGTAAGTTACAAGTACATGAAGAGTCATAAGACTAAGTGCCAATACCAATGAATATAGGCATTCACTCATAGGAGTTAAAGAACATAGAAAGCCTTAGGGAATATGGACATCCATACCATAATAATATTGTTCATAACAAGAATGAAGTTATAGTTATGTAATTTGTTGATGCTATAGGTGACATTAATAGAGAGACAAATATTAAGTTATAGTGAAGTCTTGATTTAGGATAATGAGTTTACTAACGGTGAGACAAATTAATGGGTTATAGGGATTTTAGTGATTTGTCAATTTTAGTGATTGTAGTGATTTGTCAAGTTTAGTGATTTTAGGCCAAACACAATATATATTGACAATTCGCTTTGACCTGGAGAAAATTGCTGCAAAAGAGTGAAAATTAGTGCATTAATATTATAATCTTGATGCAACACCTGGTTATGGTATCCCACATATCATATTTGTTATCATGTTGATAGCATTATTGCTTATCATGTCTCTATCCTATCATGACCATCACACAGATGAGTTTCTTCGCCTAAGGAGATGAAATCCTTTGCAGGAGATGCTAGTTTGTCTACGACTCAAATTCCTCGAGTGAAAAAACTAGAAAACCCGTATTCTATGATGAAGATTCATTTGGTTCAAGAGAAAATTTTGCATATGAATAAGGAAGATACTCGATTAGATCGATTTTTGTCGCTGGATACTAGTCAAAGGCATTATTGGTGGAAGCAATTAAGTGGTACATCTCAACTGAAACTTCAAGAGCAAAAAATCGTGAAGATACAAAGGAAAAAACACGAGGTAGATGCAAGTAAATTTATCAATATTGATGAAGTCATTATAGATAAAGATTCTAGGAGTGGTGGTTCATGTGATGCGTAAAAAATTCCTCCAAGTGTGGGGTCCACATCAAAGCTTGGTGGATTTAAAGGGAATGATGGTTTGCTAGCCTTTGAAGTGGACCTTAAATCTCAAAATAAGGTCCATAATAAATAAAGAGGTAGAAATCCTCTATGTGACCCATATTTTAATTTATCTATTTTAACAAATCACAAAAATAGTCACCTTTTTTAAAATCAAACTTTTTGGTTTCTTCATTATTACTATTTGGTCAAAACCATCTTTTCTATTGCCAAAATTCCTTAATTTTTAGGCCAAAATTGCAATAAATTTAACAATAAGGGGCCATAAAGTTTCATTTTAAAAGAAGGATTATTTACATGAATTGATAATTATAGTGGGACCAAAATTAAACCAAAATTTAAAGTCACTTAAAAATATTTAAATCAAAAATAGAACATTATTTGATTAGATGTTAAATACTATGTTCAGCAAAAAAATTCAATATTTAAAATCAACCTCAGTCCAGATCAATGACTCTACCCCTCCTTCGAGGAGAGTTGGAGATTCTAGCCTAAAAAGGACGCTAAAGCAATCACCATCTACTCCTACTATGCTCTCACGGCATTTGCCATTTTCCATTGGAATATGTATGAATCTTCTTCTCTTCACTCATGTTGGAAGTTTAAAGCCATCGTATTGTCACTTATGTACCGTTTGACCCGACTCTTTTTCTATTTCTCTACCATTTTAAGGAGATGGTAGGCCAAACACAATATCTATTAAGTACTTACTAAAAAAATATTTTTAAATTTTTTCCTTTCAAAAAATATTTTAACAATTTTTTATTTATTATATATTTGTACAATATTTTGCCAAGCAACTTTTAACTTAAAAATAACTTTAAAACTAAAAAAAATAATAAAGTAACCAAACAACTTTAACTTCTTTCTTAAAGCCCTTAATTTTAACTTTGTTTTAAAGTAGCTTTTGGACTGTAAAAAAGTCAGGTCAAACAATGTCTTAGTGCATACAAATTAAGACGTATTATTATTATTATTATATCCAGATTTTTTTTTCTTTCTAAAGAGCATAATGACAAATATACAAATGGTGGAGAAATTGATTTATTGAGAAAACTTATAAGATTAATAATGAACGACTTTTAATATTTTGTGGTTCTAAATAATGAATGACTTGAATAGAGTAATGAAAGATAAGAAGATTTTTTTTTATGTAACTTATTACTAACATAAAAGACAAGCGAATGACTTTAATTAAGTTGACTCTTCACTATTACAAAAGGAATATTAATTATTTATTACAATATTTTGTGTATAAATATCACCAACGTCTCCCATTATAATGCATGCAATATCATAATAAGTCTCTTGTTCAATTATAATACATAAGTGATTGACTATACTTTCATTTCATTGTGTTAAAATTTCCAAAATGCTTCAGAAGATGGAGCTTCTACCAATGTCGTGTCTTATTTTGTTCTTCTTTGTGTTTGTAATGGCCACATCACCTTATGCTGCAACAAAAAATAAAGGCAGCGAGGCAGATGCTCTGTTGAAGTGGAAAGCAAGCCTTGACAACCATAGCAGGCATTGCTCTCTTCATGGATTGGTAATAATCCTTGTAGTAATTGGGAAGGAATCACATGTGATGATGAATTAAAATCCATCAACAAGGTAAATCTCACCAATATTGGATTAAAAGGTACACTTCAAAGTCTCAATTTCTCATCACTTCCGAAATTGCGCAGTTTAGTTTTAAGGAGCAACTCCTTCTACGGAGTTGTTCCACACAATATTGGAATGATGTCCAATCTAGAAACTCTTGATTTGTCACTAAATGAACTCTCTGGTAGCATTCCCAATACCATGGTAATATGTCCAAACTCTCCTATCTTGATCTTACTGAGAATGATCTCTCTGGAATTATTCCACCTCAAATAACCCATTTAGTTGGTCTAAATACATTGTTTATGGGTGAAAATAGTTTTAGTGGATCCCTCCCTCGAGATATAGGTAGACTGAGAAATCTGACAATGCTTGATTTTCATGGGAGCAACCTCACGGGGACTATACCAATTTCAATAGGAATGTTGGTCAATCTATCAATTCTGATGTTACATAACAACTTCAATATTTATGGTCACATTCCTCGTCAAATTGGGAAGTTGGTCAACCTCAAGATACTATATCTTGGAAATAACACTCTTTTCGGCTCCATTCCTCGAGAAATTGGATTTCTAAAACAACTTGGTCAACTTGATTTGTCTGATAACTATCTCTCTGGCACAATCCCTTCTACAGTTGGAAACTTGAGCAATTTATATTATCTTTACCTTTATGGCAACTATCTAAGTGGTAGCATTCCTAGTGAAGTCGGAAAACTCTATTCCCTTTCCACAATCCAGTTGTTAAATAACAACCTCTCTGGGCCAATCCCTCCATGCATGGGTAACTTGGCCAATTTGGAATCTATTCGCCTTGATAGAAATAAACTCTCTGGACCAATTCCCTCCACCATCGGAAATTTAACAAAATTGAGTAAATTAAATCTTTACTCAAATAATCTCACCGGACAAATTCCACCTTCAATAGGTAATTGTGTCAATTTGGATACTATTGTCCTTTATGATAATATACTCTCTGGACCAATTCCTCCCACTATTGGAAATTTGACAAAACTCAGAATACTATCTCTTTTTTCAAATGTTCTCACTGGCAATGTTCCGCCTGAAATTAATAGGCTTGCCAATTTGGAAAATATCTAGTTAGGTGAAAATAATTTCATTGGTCATTTACCTCACAATATATGTCTTAGTGGAAAGTTAACTATGTTCTCCGCTAGAAATAACGAGTTCATAGGTCCAATTCCAGAGAGTTTGAAGAATTGCTCAAGCCTTAAGAGAGTGAGGCTTGAACAAAACCAACTTACTGGAAATATAACAGATAGTTTTGGTGTGTATCCAAATTTGGACCACATGGACTTGAGTGATAATAATTTTTATGGTCATATTTCTCCAAATTGGGGAAAATGCAAGAGTCTCGCAACCCTTAAAATCTCCAACAATAATTTGACGGGAAGCATACCACCAGAACTAGGCAGAGCAAGAAATTTACAGGAACTTAACTTGTCTTCTAACCATCTCACGGGGAAAATTCCAAAGGAGTTAGAAAGCTTATCTTTGTTGATCAAACTATCCATAAGTAACAATCATCTTTCTGGAGAAGTTCCTGTACAAATTGCATCATTGCATGAACTAACTGCATTGGAGCTTGCAACAAATAATTTCAGTGGCTTCATCCTTGAAGAACTTGGTATGTTGTCTAGATTATTGCAATTAAATTTGAGCCAAAATAAGTTTGAGGGGAACATTCCTGTTCAGTTTGGCCAATTAGTTGTTATTGAAAACCTTGATCTTAGTGGGAATTTTATGAATGGAACCATACCAGCAATGCTTGGCCAATTAAATCGCTTAGAAACATTGAATCTCTCACATAACAATCTCTCTGGTACCATTGTCATAAGCTTTGTTGATATGTTAAGCTTGACAACTGTTGATATATCTTACAACCAGTTGGAGGGTCCAATTCTAAGCATTACAGCATTCAAAAGAGCTTCAATTGAAGCACTGAGAAATAACATAGGCTTGTGTGGTAATGTCTCTGGCCTATAGCCTTGCTCAACATCTGGGGGTAACTTTCACAATCATAAGACTAACAAAATTTTGGTGCTAGTTTTATCCCTCACTCTAGGCCCTCTATTCTTAGCATTAATAGTTTATGGGATCTCATACCATTTTTGTCGAACTTCAAGCACAAAAGAATACAAGCCTGCACAAGAATTTCAAATTGAAAATCTATTTGCAATATGGAGCTTTGATGGCAAAATGGCATACGAGAACATAATCGAAGCCGCTGAAGATTTTGACAACAAGCATCTCATTGGGGTTGGAGGACATGGAAGTGTTTACAAAGCAGAGTTGCCTACAGGTCAAGTTGTAGCTGTGAAGAAACTTCACTCATTACAAAATGAAGAAATGCCTAACCTGAAAGCTTTCACAAATGAGATCCATGCTTCGACAGAAATTCGACATCGCAACATTGTGAAGTTATACGGGTTTTGTTCACATCGACTACACTCATTTTTGGTTTATGAATTCTTGGAGAAAGGTAGCATGGACAACATTTTGAAGGACAATGAACAAGCTGGTGAATTTGATTGGAATAAGAGGGTGAATATCATTAAAGATATAGCTAATGCTTATGCTATCTTCATCATGACTGCTCACCTCCTATTGTTCATCGTGATATATCAAGCAAGAATGTTATTTTTGATTTGAAATATGTAGCTCATACCTCAGACTTTGGAACATCTAAGTTTCTAAATCCCAATTCATCCAATATGACTTCTTTTGTAGGAACCTTTGGATATTCTACTCCAGGTCAACTTCCTTTATATATATATATATATATATATATATATATATATATATATATATATATATATATATTAAGGTTACAATATTTTGTAGTTTATATTTATTTACATATAAGATGTAATTATTTCACAATTGGCTAATCTACATTTCATATTTTGTTTACAAAATCATATTTTTCACATGATAGCTCTTCTTTAAATGTTTACAGAACTTGCATACACAATGGAAGTAAATGAGAAATGTGATGTGTATAGTTTTGGGATATTAACCTTGGAAATACTTTTCGGAAAGCACCCTGGAGATGTGGTAACTTCTTTGTGGCAACAACCTTCACAAAGTGTCATGGACCTGGCACTCGAATCTATGCCATTGATGGATACGTTGGATCAACGTCTCCCTCGTCCAACAAATACCACTGTTCAAGAGGTGGCATCGATGATAAAGATTGCAATTGCTTGCTTGACTGAAAGCCCACGTTCTCGTCCTACCATGGAGCAGGTCTGCAAGCAGCTTGTAATGTCTTAATCATCTTCAAAGGGTTTAATATATTACATATATATTGTCTCATATATATAGCCTGAATGTTGTTTTCACCAAATATGCTTCGATATCTATTAGCATTGTTTCATATTTGTAAAACTTTCTGTCTGTATTGTAAATCATTTTAACTTTGAAGTTTCTGAACTTGGGTTGCATTATCAAATTTTATGCGCAAACATGTGATTATAAATTTATAGTTTAAAATACACTTTTAATATTGGTATAAGTTAAATAAGTTTTTCGTTTCTAAAATTATAGCGAATTTTGATTTTAGTCCAAAAAAAATAACTAGATGTTTTCATTTTTACAAAAAAAAAATTCCTTTTGTTTTTTGTCCCTAATATGAACATATAAGGGTTGAACATAAAAGATGAACATAACATGAACACTTCTTGAACATAAAATAGTATAATCTTGACATTAATATGAACATAAATTGACCATTAAAGACCAAAAACAAAACAAAACATTTTTGACGATAAAAACATCTCATTTTATTAGACTAAAGTCAAAATACGCTATATTCTTTTAGACGAAAAATTATTAACCCAATTTTAATTTTAACTTTTCTAAAATAACGTGTTTACATACGTAAAAAAAAAAAGAAACGTATTTATAATATATAACTTTTGCTCGAGTCAAATGTAATTAGAGCGGAAAAAAATTGGGCGGACTAATGGCCGGGCAATTAGCCCATATTTTGGGTAAAACCAGACCTAAAAAACTAGCCTAAACTGCACTTGGGTTTTTTTTTGGCCCTATCCATTTGGCCCATATAAAAATTGGGTTGGACCGCGCCCATCGACTGGCCCACCATCGATATTTTCATTTGAATCTTGTTAATAAATATGACATTTTTAAAAAAAAAATTATCTATTAATATAAAATTTATTAATAAAAAGATAGTTAAATATGCAAACTTAATAAAAATGGATAAGTTTGATACAATTGAGGGAATAAATCTAGAGTTTAATTTTTTTTATAAGGCAAGAGCAAAAAGACATAAAAAAGAATAGTATCCAACTAAGTTCGTACCCTACTCTAATCTATTGCCAATTGCTCATATATATTATTAAAAAAGGGAAAAATTACATAAAAACTGAGGGGATATAAAACCTGACACAGTTAATCCAAGTGGATCCACCCTAATGGGTAATACATCAAAAAAGATCAACAAAGTGGATCCAACCCTAATCAATTCTAACAAACGAACACCATTAACGATAGATGTTTGTGATAACCAACCGGGTCTATAATTTGGCAAATGAATCGATCATCAACACGAAATTGGATCATGTACCATCAACTCCCTGCAACAACGGCATCAAGCATTAACTATCAAGGAGGACTGGGATACGAAACCACAGACATATTCCTAAAAAAAGATAATCAGAATATTTATACTTCTATGTTCATCCAATCATATTTTAGACAAATCCTCCAGGAAGTCGACAAGTGGAGTGGTAGCGCAAACACAACCAACTTAGATAAGTGTCCAACTCGAAGACAACCCAAAATTGAAACACCCAACATCGAAAGCAACCCAAAATCAATCACGAGCCAATCGAAAACAACGCAAAGACAACAAGATCTAACAGCGACAGAGATTGACTCAGAACGAAGATCACCACGAACAGATAACAAATGAAAAACAAAACAAACCCAAAACACAGAACCAACCCACAAACTCATCCTCATCATTACCACAACCAAAATTCACTACCGTGCTCAAATCACAAAAAATTCACCACCATTAACATTCCACCTCCCAACTCAACAACACCAACCACCACGTCTTGTTCAATTCCCTAATTTTTCGAACAACTAAGAAAGAAAAGAGGTTTGAAAAACTAGGTCTGACGAACTAGACACTGAAACTCTGGTGTATCGAGGTCACTGTAGTCTGTATAGACGGAAGTGAGGTGTTGATGAGGCCGCACCTTGTCGCACCACCGCCATAAGGATTTATATCTTGGAGAAGAGTGGTTAGGTTTGAGGGAGGGAAGGGGGGTGTGGTTAAGTGATTTTATATAGAGGAAAAAGAATTTATTTTAGAGAGAGAAAGTTTAATGTATCCAGCATTATATTGAAAATAAAAACTTCATGAGTTCACCAATTAACTACCCATTAAAAACACGAGGCTATAATCACAAAAGAAAACTAGTTAAATTAAATGAATTGCCCCACCACGTCACCGTCCCGTTTTTTAGCGGGTTAGGTGACGCAGACCAACTACTAGTGGCGTGTTTCAAAATCTCAACTCACCCCGCTAAAAAAGACGGGTTAAACAAGCCGATTGATGGGTCCAACCAGTTTTATCATCCCTTGAGTATTGAGTATTGACTCTAAAAATACTACCCTAATCCGACTCTATACGGGCTGCGTGCTAAACATGCCAATCTATCATTTTTTTTTGTGTAAAATAAAATTGAACAAAGAAAGAGCATCAAACAAAACGGAAAAAAACAGAGATCACAGAACACTAACAAAGAGCAAAAAGTAGAGGGGAGAAATTAGTTAAAATTATGACTGAGTCTGAGACGCGTTAGATCTAATTCATAAACTACTGAGTATATGATTTAATATTTTTTTTTTAAACCTCGTAATGGCAACATATATAGTATTCACATTAAAAATTCACTAAGCACTGTTGTTTCCTTGCAACTTCGTTAAATATCTAGAAATAAAAAAGATGCACAAAAGACAATATAATATTTTTTTCTTTCTAGATGTTATTGACTTCTTGGGCTGATTGAAACACCCAACATCGAAAGCAACCCAAAATCAAGATCTAACGGCGACGGAGATTGACTCAGATCGAAGATCACCACGAACAGATAACAAATGAAAAACAAAACAAACCCAAAACACAGAACCAACCCACAAACTCATCCTCATCATTACCACAACCAAAATTCACTACCATGCTCAAATCACAAAAAATTCACCACCATTAACATTCCACCTCCCAACTCAACAACACCAACCACCACGTCTTGTTCAGTTCCCTAATTTTTCAAACAACTAAGAAAGAAAAGAGGGTTTGAAAAACTAGGTCTGACGAACTAGACACTGAAATTCTGGTGTATCGAGGTCACCGTAGTCTGTATAGACGGAAGTGAGGTGTTGATGAGGCCGCACCTTGTCGCACCACCGCCATAAGGATTTATATCTTGGAGAAGAGTGGTTAGGTTTGAGGGGGGGGGGGGGGGGGTGGTTAAGTGATTTTATATAGAGGAAAAAGAATTTATTTTAGAGTGTAATATCCCGCTTAAGACTCGAATATTTATTAATATTGAGACGATGTATCAGAAATGTTTTGAGCAAAGGACAATTTGGTAAATTGACTGTTAATGGGTTTATTTATATGGCTAGGGTAATATCCCGCTTATAAGTATCAGTTATCAGAGTTAGAAGCTTGTTATGCAAGCAATGTCATTTTCGTAATTATAGGGAAGGAGGAGTTTATTTTAAAAAGAAGGGGGAAGATATTTTCTCTTCATTCTCTTCTCTCCCCTCTCTCTCTTCAAGTCTGATTTCTTCTCCCTCCCTCTAGAAATTCGACCCTCCTCCACCTCTCACAAATCCATCTTTTCCTTCCTCAATTCTTGGAGCAAGCAAGCACTTTGGGGAAAGGTTGGAACAAGAAAAACTAGGGAAAACAAGGAAGAATCAAGGAGTGAAGCTAGGGTTTCAAGTTCTGAAATTGTCAAGCAACAATCAAGGCAAAGGTGAGCTCCCTAGGGTTTTATAACCCATTTGAGAGTTGTTTACTCTTAGAGTAATTTTTATAAAGTGCCCTAGATTATGTAAATTGCTAATTCCTTGTTCCAGCCATGTTTAAATGATTTATAAGCTTAAGAAAATCCTTTTTATGCCATTTGGGAAGCTTGGGTGTGTTGGGATGGCTTGGAATGATGAAAAATATCATTTTTGAGATTCCTGGACCTGTCATGGTCGCTACAGCGAGCTGGAGCTCGCTACAGCGACCAGGCAGAATTTTATTCTGCCTACTGTCGCTACAAGCGCCCAGCTGGTCGCTTCAAGCGCCACTGGTCGCTACAAGCCCAGGCTGGTCGCTACAAGCGCGCAGGCCCAGACAGCACTTGACAGCTTTGCTGTTTTGGGTGTTCTGGGGCGTGTAGGCATGGTTTTCCGCATCCGTTTTCTCCACAAACATTTTAGAAACATTCACCACCATTTTAACACATTCAAGAGGCTCCCAAAAAGGATGAATATGTATGGAACAAGGATTGTGCATTGACTTAGAATAGTTTGAATTAAGAGGGCAAAGTCTAGACGAATATGCAAATGTTCTAGCAACTAAGTAGTGGCTTATGATAACGATAAGCCTATGATCCTATACATATAGGTTATGATTTGGAAGATTAGTTCCCTCAAGAAATGCATTTAATATGCAAAGCATATGGTAAATTATTAGACGTACTTTCAAGTACAATAGTATGAGGAATAAGAATGATCCAATGATCAAAGTTAAGAGCCTATTTATAGGTTAAGCTTTTAAGAATGATTACTTAAGAATGCATTAGATATGCACAAGAATATGAACGAATAAGATATACATACGAACTTAAGTAAGAACTTAATGATAAAGATTATACGTGTTCATCAGACTCCGGATTATGCCGGATGGGATTTCTCCGAAAGGGCTATCCACACGTAAGTTATAAGAATATGTTAAACGTGTCCAGCAGGCTCCGGGATACGCCGGATGGGACTTCTCCGAGAGGATTGTCCACACGTATGTTAAAAGATTAAGCATGTCCAGCAGGCTCCGGGATACGCCAGATGGGACTTCTCCGAGAGGGTTGTCTACATGCAAAGTTAAGTTGTGTTTAGCAGACTCCGGGATTCGCCGGATGGGACTTCATCGAAAGAGTTGTCCACACAACGATAAGAGGAGTCCGGTGTTAGCCTGATATGATAGGAATTTTCACCGGTATGATGGGAGATGTACTTCGGGGTTACTCCACCCGGATGCACTCCGTAAAATGAACTAAAATAATATTGTTTGTTCAACGCTGACTTACTAACTTAATGGTTAAGGATGATATAAATATGTACATATATATTGATGATTATGAATTATGATGAGAATACGACAAGTAGTCAGCAGAGAAAGAAAGTGATCATAGGATGTCCCCAGATCACTAAGTATAAGTTAAAGTTTAAAGTTAGAATATGATAAGACATGATAAAGACAAGTAGCGATCCTAAGTTTTCCCCTTGATCGCGAAATTTGTAGAGAAAGACTTGGCGATCATAGGTATCCCCAAGATTGCCGAGAGTAGGCACGGCGACCCTAGGTTTCCCCCGTGGTTGCCAATAGTAGGTTGGGCTGGAGCTCACTGAGACATTATGTCTCACCCCAATCCTTCTAGTGCAGGTTTTCAGGTTATCAGGAGATGTTCATGATGACGTTCTTCAAGAAGACGCTGGATGGAGTGCAGTTGCTCGTTGTGGAAAAGCTCAGGAGGTTGTCAGATTATATATATATATATATATATATATATATATATATATATATATATATATATGTATATGAAAGTGTATTTTATGATATTTGGATAACTGTATAAACGAGTCAACTCGTACTCATTCAGATGTATGTATTATTATTATTGAAATTTTTTAATGTATCCGATATCAGATTAATACGCATGCTAAATATTCTAGATAATTTAGTATGGGTGTTACAAGAGAGAGAAAGTTTAATGTATCCAACATTATATTGAAAATAAAAACTTCATGAGTTCACCAATTAACTAACCAATAAAAACACGAGGCTATAATCATGAAAGAAAACTAGTTAAATTAAATGAATTTCCCCGCCATGTCACCGTCCCGTTTTTTAGCGGGTTAGGTGATGCAGAACAACTACTAGTGGCGTGTTTCAAAATCTCAACTCACCCCGCTAAAAAAGACGGGTTAAACAAGCCGATTGATGGGTCCAACCAGTTTTATCATCCTTTGAGTATTGAGTATTGACTCTAAAAATACTACCCTAATCCGACTCTATACGGGCTGCGGGCTAAACATGCCAACCTATCATTTTTTTTTGTGTAAAATAAAATTGAACAAAGAAAGAGCATCAAACAAAACGGAAAAAAACAGAGATCACATAACACTAACAAAGAGCAAAAAGTAGAGGGGAGAAATTAGTTAAAATTATGACTGAGTCTGAGACACGTTAGATCTAATTCATAAACTACTGAGTATATGATTTAATTTTTTTTAAACCTCGTAATTGCAACATAGTATTCACATTAAAAATTCACTAAGCACTGTTGTTTCCTTGCAACTACGTTAAATATCTAGAAATAAAAAAGATGCACAAAAGATTGACAATATAATATTTTTTTCTTTCTAGATGTTATTGACTTCTTGGGCTGATTGGGTAGTAAACGTGGACCGAGACAATACACTTAGTTTTTCTATTTGATTTATTTTATTTTTTGGTACAATCATTCTATTTCTTATAATCATTCTACACAAACAACAAACACGTTTAATTACACATGAATAGAAGGCAAACTTACAACAAACTGTACAGTTGGGTCTTTTTGGATGGTAAAATCAATCATCGTAAACACAATATTCATGGACTTAGGAGACATGACATTGTTGTGCATGACCTTTTAAACTCTATGTAGAATGTCAATAACATCTGATGCTAAGATGACAAAAGTGTCAAAAACAAATAGTACATGTTTTCTCATGTTTAGCCAATTTGCTTGACGCAATTTTTAGTGCTAAATTTGTTTGTTCAAAGCAATGAGCTATTGAGCTTGAATGCGTAATGAGCTTGTTCGAACCTAACTAAAGAACCTTAGAAAAATTTGGGCTAAATTTTTAAGGCCTAAAACTTCGGTTTTATTGAACTTAGCGGACCGATCCATATGAGGTACTCCATTGTGACAACTCTACTCTTAAACAACCTCAAGTAAAAGTAACACTAATTGTTTTGAAGATATAATAATAAAAATCTCAAATTCCAAAGCATGTGGACAGAGCATGATCTTGTGATTTCTTTTATACTAATGTTCTTTATGTTAAAATAGTTTTATTTATCTATAACTTGAACTTTTAGTTGGTGTCCTGTTTTGTTGTTCTCTACTACTTGAACTGGAACTCTATTTTGTTTCTCTTGGATTATATAATTTGAAGATGCATGGACGCTATCAAAAACTGCAGGACGTTTGACCAAGAGAAACAACCCATGAACCCTATTTTGTCTTGTGCAAATAATGCTATCTTTATTTTTGCAGCAAATTTAGTGAGAAATAAATACTTTTTTTTTTGTTTTATTTTATAATCTTATGTACCTCTGGATATATTGTTATATACATTGTTTGCCTATATAAATACCACCCACATTGCCCACTAACCTTCATCGTAAATCTCTCTTGTTATGTGATTGACTAGTTCTAGAGCAATTATGCTTTTATTTCCAATGCGTTGTGTTTTTGTGTTCTTTTGTATGTTTGTAATGACCACATCACCTCATGCTTCAGCCAAAATGCAAAGCAGCGAGGCAAATGCTCTATTGAAATGGAAAGCAAGCTTTGACAACCAAAGCAAGGCTTTGCTCTCTTCATGGACTGGGAATAAGCCTTGCAATTGGGTGGGAATCACATGTGATGACAAGTCAAAATCTATCTACAAGATACATCTTGCCAATATTGGACTAAAAGGTACACTTCAAAGTCTCAATATCTCATCACTTACAAAAATCCATAGCTTAGTTTTAAGAAACAACTCATTCTTTGGAGTTGTTCCACACCATATTGGTGTAATGTTCAATCTAGACACTCTTGATTTGTCACTAAATAAACTCTCCGGTAGCATTCCCAATAGCATCGGTAATTTATCAAAACTATCCTATCTTGATCTCAGCTTCAATTATCTCACTGGGATTATCCCAGCTCAGATAACCCAATTGGTTGGTCTTTATGTATTTCATATGGGTAGTAACAACGATTTAAGTGGCTCCCTCCCTCAAGAAATTGGTAGAATGAGAAATTTGACAATACTTGATATTTCTTCGTGTAATCTGATAGGGGCTTTACCAATCTCAATAGAAAAGATAACCAACATGTCACATCTTGATGTATCACAAAACCACCTTTCTGGAAACATTCCTCATGGAATTTGGCAAATGGACTTGACTCATTTGTCACTTGCAAATAATAACTTTAATGGTTCCATACCACAAATTGTTTTCAAGTCACGAAACCTACAGTTTCTTCATCTTCAAGAAAGTGGTCTTTTTGGTTCCATGCCTAATGAGTTTGGGATGTTGGGTAATTTAATAGATATGGATATTAGTAACTGCAATCTTATTGGGTCTATCTCCATTTCTATAGAAAAGTTGACCAATATATCATATCTCCAGTTATACCATAACCAACTTTTTGGCCCCTTTCCTCGCGAAATTGGGAATTTGGTCAACCTCAAGAAACTCAATCTTGGATATAATAGTCTTTCTGGTTCCGTTCCTCAAGAAATAGGATTTCTAAAACAACTTTCTGAACTTGATTTGTCTCAAAACTATCTCTTCGGCACAATCCCTTCTGCAATCGGAAACTTGAGCAATTTACAATTACTTTACCTTTATAGCAATAATTTCAGCGGTAGCCTTCCTGATGAAGTTGGAGAACTTCATTCTCTTCAAATATTCCAATTGTCTTTTAATAACCTATATGGACCTATCCCACCATCCATAGGTAAGATGGTCAATTTGAATTCTCTTTTCCTTGATGCAAATAAATTCTCAGGACTTATTCCACCTTCCGTAGGTAACCTTGTCAATTTGGATACTATTGACTTTTCACAAAATAAACTCTCTGGACCACTTCCTTCCACTATCGGAAATTTAACGAAAGTAAGTGAATTATCTTTTCTCTCAAATGCTCTCTCTGGAAATATTCCAACAGAAGTGAATATGCTTACCAATTTAAAAATTCTCCAGCTAGCTTATAATAGTTTCGTAGGGCATTTGCCTCACAATATTTGTGTTAGTGGGAAATTGACAAGCTTCTCTGCTCATAATAACAAATTCATAGGTCCAATTCCAGAGAGTTTGAAGAATTGCTCCAGCCTTAGAAGATTGAGACTTAACCAAAACCAACTAACAGGAAATATAACAGATAGTTTTGGTGTGTATCCAACTTTGGACTACATAGAACTGAGTGATAATAATTTTTATGGTTATCTTTCTCCAAATTGGGGAAAGTGCAAGAATCTGACAAGTCTTAAAATCTCCAATAATTATTTAACAGGAAGCATACCACCAGAGCTAGGTAGAGCAACAAATTTACAGGAACTTAACTTGTCTTCAAATCATCTTACGGGAAAAATTCCAAAGGAGCTAGAAAACTTATCTTTGTTGTTCAAACTCTCGATAAGTAACAACCATCTGTTAGGAAAAGTTCCTGTTCAAATTACATCATTGCATAAACTAACGACTTTGGATCTTGCAACAAATAATTTAAGTGGTTTTATCCCTGGAAAAATTGGAAGGTTGTCTAGGTTATTGCAGTTGAATTTGAGCCAAAATAAGTTTGAAGGAAACATTCCTGTTGAGCTTGGTCAATTAATTGTTATTGAAGATCTTGATCTTAGCGGGAATTTTTTGAATGGAACCATACCAACAATGCTTGGACAGTTAAATCGCTTAGAAACATTGAATCTCTCACATAATAATCTCTCTGGTAGTATTCCCTTGAGCTTTCTTGATATGTTAAGTTTGACAATTGTTGATATATCTTACAACCGGTTGGAGGGTCCAATTCCAAGCATTACATCTTTCCAAAGAGCTCCAATTGAAGCATTGAGAAATAACAAAGGCTTGTGTGGTAATGTCTCTGGCCTAGAGCCTTGCTCAACATCAGGTGGCAACTTTCATAGTCATAATACTAACAAAATTTTGGTGCTAGTTTTATCCCTCACTCTAGGCCCTTTACTGTTAGTATTATTTGTTTATGGGATCTCATACCTTTTTTGTCGAACTTCAAGCACAAAAGAAGACAAGCATACAGAAGAATTCCAAACTGAAAATCTATTTGCAATATGGAGTTTTGATGGAAAAATGGTGTACGAGAACATTATCGAAGCCACAGAAGATTTTGACAACAAGCATCTCATTGGGGTTGGAAGACATGGAAGTGTTTACAAAGCAGAGTTGCCTAGTGGACAAGTTGTAGCCGTGAAAAAATTTCATTCGTTACGACATGAAGAAATGTCTAATCTGAAAGCTTTCACAAATGAGATCCATGCTTTAACAGAAATTCGACATCGCAACATTGTGAAGTTATATGGGTTTTGTTCACATCGACTACATTCATTTTTGGTTTATGAATTCTTGGAGAAGGGTAGCATGGACAACATTTTGAAGGACAATGAACAAGCGCATAAATTTGATTGGAATAAGAGGGTAAATATCATTAAAGATATAGGTAATGCTTTATGCTATCTGCATCATGACTGCTCACCTCCTATTGTTCATCGAGATATATCCAGCAAGAATGTTATTTTAGATTTGGAATATGTAGCTCATGTCTCAGATTTTGGAACATCTAAGTTTCTGAATCCCAATTCATCCAATATGACTTCTTTTGCAGGCACCTTTGGATATGCTGCTCCAGGTCAATTCCTTTTTTGTTTATATTAACTAAGTTTATAATATTTTGTAGCTTATCTTTAGTATTTACTTGTAAAATGTAACTATTTCACAATTGTCTAGTCTACATTTCATGTTTTTTTTATACGGAACCTATTTTTAACATGAAAAATCTTTTTAAATTTCTACAGAACTTGCATACACAATGGAAGTAAATGAGAAATGTGATGTGTATAGTTTTGGGATATTAACCTTGGAAATACTTTTCGGAAAGCACCCTGGAGATGTTGTAACTTCTTTGTGGCAACAACCTTCACAAAGTGTCATGGACCTGGCACTTGAATCTATGCCATTGATGGATAAGTTGGATCAACGTCTCCCTCGTCCAACAAATACCATTGTTCAAGAGGTGGCATCAATGATAAGGATTGCAATAGCTTGCTTGACTGAAAGCCCACGTTCTCGTCCTACCATGGAGCAGGTCTGCATGCAACTGTAATGTCTTAATCATCTTCAAAGGGTTTAATATATTACATATATATTGTCTCATATATATAGCCTGAATGTTGTTTTCACCAAATATGCTTCGATAACTATTAGCATTGTTTCATATTTGTAAAACTGTCTGTCTGTATTGTAAATCATTTTAACTTTGAAGTTTCTGAACTTGGGTTGCATTATCAAATTTTATGCGCAAACATGTGATTATAAATTTATAGTTTAAAATACACTTTTAATATAGGTATAAGTTAAATAAGTTTTTCGTTTCTAAAATTATAGCGAATTTTGATTTTAGTCCAAAAAAAATAACTAGATGTTTTCATTTTTACAAAAAAAAAATCCTTTTGTTTTTTTGTCCCTAATATGAACATATAAGGGTTGAACATAAAAGATGAACATAACATGAATACTTCTTGAACATAAAATAATATAATCTTGACATTAATATGAACATAAATTGACTATTAAAGACCAAAAACAAAACAAAAAATTTTGTGACGATAAAAACATCCCGTTTTATTAGACTAAAGTCAAAATTCGCTATATTCTTTTAGACGAAAAAATTATTAACCCAATTTTAATTTTAACTTTTCTAAAATAACGTGTTTACATACGTAAAAAAAAAGAAACGTATTTATAATATATAACTTTTGCTTGAGTCAAATGTAATTAGAGCGGAAAAAAATTGGGCGGACTAATGGCCGGGCAATTAGCCCATATTTTGGGTAAAACCGGACCTAAAAAACTAGCCTAAACTGCACTTGGGTTTTTTTTTGGCCCTATCCATTTGGCCCATATAAAAATTGGGTTGGACCGCGCCCATCGACTGGCCCACTATCGATATTTTCATTTGAATCTTGTTAATAAATACGACATTTTTTTTAAAAAATTATCTATTAATTTAAAATTTATTAATAAAAAGATAGTTAAATATGCAAACTTAATAAAAATGGATAAGTTTGATACAATTGAGGGAATAAATCTAGAGTTTAATTTTTTTTTTGATAAGGCAAGAGCAAAAAGACATCAAAAAGAATTGTATCCAACTAAGTTCGTACCCTACTCTAATCTATTGCCAATTGCTCATATATATTATTAAAAAAGGGAAAAATTACATAAAAACTGAGGGGATATAAAACCTGACCCAGTTAATCCAAGTGGATCCACCCTAATGGGTAATACATCAAAAAAGATCAACAAAGTGGATCCAACCCTAATCAATTCTAACAAACAAACACCATTAACGATAGATGTTTGAGATAACCAAGCGGGTCTATAATTTGGCGAATGAATCGATCGTCAACACGAAATTGGATCATGTACCATCAACTCCCTGCAACAACGACATCAAGCATTAACTACTCTTTCGAGTCCACACAGTCCCATATCTATCAAGGATGACTGGGATACGAAACCACGAACATATTCCTGAAAAAGATAATCAGAATGTAAAATAATTATTTATACTTCTATGTTCATCCAATCATATTTTAGACAAATCTTCCAGGAAGTCGACAAGTGGAATGGTAGCGCAAACACAACCAACTTAGATAAGTGTCCAACTCGAAGACAACCCAAAATTGAAACACCCAACATTGAAAGCAACCTAAAATCAAGATCTAACGGCGACAGAGATTGACTCAGATCGAAGATCACCACGAACAGATAACAAATGAAAACCAAAACAAACACAAAACATAGAACCAACCCACAAACTCATCCTCATCATTACCACAACCAAAATTCACTACCGTGCTCAAATCACAAAAAATTCACCACCATTAACATTCCACCTCCCAACTCAACAACACCAACCACCAAGTCTTGTTCAGTTCCCTAATTTTTCGAACAACTAAGAAAGAAAAGAGGGTTTGAAAAACTAGGTCTGACGAACTAGACACTGAAACTCTGGTGTATCGAGGTCACTGTAGTCTGTATAGACGGAAGTGAGGTGTTGATGAGGCCGCACCTCGTCGCACCACCGCCATAAGGATTTATATCTTGGAGAAGAGTGGTTAGGTTTGAGGGGGGGGGGGGGGGGGGAGGGGTGGTGGCTAAGTGATTTTATATAGAGGAAAAAGAATTTATTTTAGAGAGAGAAAGTTTAATGTATCCAACATTATATTGAAAATAAAAACTTCATGAGTTCACCAATTAACTAACCATTAAAAACACGAGGCTATAATCATGAAAGAAAACTAGTTAAATTAAATGAATTTCCCCGTCATGTCACCGTCCCGTTTTTTAGCGGGTTAGGTGACGCAGACCAACTACTAGTGGCGTGTTTCAAAATCTCAACTCACCCCGCTAAAAAAGACGGGTTAAACAAGCCGATTGATGGGTCCAACCAGTTTTATCATCCTTTGAGTATTGAGTATTGACTCTAAAAATACCACCCTAATCCGACTCTATACGGGCTGCGGGCTAAACATGCCAATCTATCAATTTTTTTGTGTAAAATAAAATCGAGCAAAGAAAGAGCATCAAACAAAACGGAAAAAAAACAGAGATCACATAACACTAACAAAGAGCAAAAAGTAGAGGGGAGAAATTAGTTAAAATTATGACTGAGTCTGAGACACGTTGGATCTAATTCATAAACTACTGAGTATATGATTTTTTTTTTTTTTTAAACCTCGTAATTGCAACATAGTATTTGAAGGTGAGAAAAACACACAAGAAGGGGGGGGGGGGGGGGGGGGGGGTTGAATTGTGTGTTCTCCAAAAACTTGGTTTCTTTCTTTTCAAAACTTAAGACTAGTTCAAAAACAAGTTCTGAACTATTATCAAAGAGTATTGCAGCGGATTCAAAATGAAAAGAGAGAGGGAAAGAGAGACACACAAAGATTTATACTGGTTCCTTCCTAATGATGGAAGTAGTCCAGTACCCTTGTTTTCCAACAAGAGATTTCAACTATAATCAGCCTGATTACAATTACTCAGACCACAAAGGAATGAGATTTCCAGTTGCTTAGACCACAAAGGAATAAGACTTCTAATGTTCAGACCACTAAGGAATGAACCAACCTTGCTTAGACCACAAAGGAATAAGACTCCCTGCACAGACCACACAGGAATGTGACTAACAGCTCAGACCACCAAGGAATGAGGTTACAATTGCTCAGTATTCAGACTGAGACTTAAGGACCAAACTGAATTACAAAGAAATGAGTTTGGGTTGAACACTTGATAAAATATCAGAGGTGTTCTCTTAATACAACACAGGTTAAGACTCTTAACCTTAAGAAATTCTAAGTTACAAGGACTAAAAGAACTTCTAAGAGTTTTGTGAACTTATGAGTTTTGACAGCAAAAACAGAGCACAGGTTCAGCAGTTTTGTTTCAAGAGTCTTAGACAATTTCTTCTTCAATTCTTCTTCCTTTTATAGAGGAAATTATAGCTGTTGAAGACTTGCAGAAATTAAGCAAAGAGCCGTTGCAAATTGAGAGCTAGGATAGCTGAAATTGTGTGCTGAACTTTTTGCAGAAAACAGAGTGCAGAAGCCATTTTTGAATTTGCTTTCCTTAAAAGCTGGGGAATGTTTGAGTCAGGGAGACAACTGTTCCATTGAGTTGTTCTGACATATCCAGGCATTAAATGCGCACAGTAACAGTTGCTTTCCTTGCCACATCAGACTTCAGAAGCTTCTGCGTGAACAGTACTTCAGAAGCACTTCTTCAGACTCAGACTTCAGAAGCAGGTCTTCAGACGTTGACTTTTGTTGACTTCCTTCAGACTCAGACTTCAGAAGCTGTCTTCAGACGCAAGCTTCAGACTCCCCTTCAGACCCAGTTTTCTCTCAAACTTGTACCTTGGCTTCTAAGCTTTCCTTTCTTGCTCTAAGCTTGTCGTCCATAACCATTATCAAATACTGATTATTAAACACGTGGTTCTGAAATAACTTGAACAAAGCATTAACAAATAACCAATTTTCTATTTAACACTTTTGTTATCATCAAAACCACAAAGAGAGATATGTTTATACATAATGTTTCAACAATCTTCCCCTTTATTCAGAACAGAGTTGTTTAACACATTTTGTTCCAACAATCTCCCCCTTTTTGATGATGACAAACATAAGTATTAATCAGAAAATTGTTGTTAACTTAATTAACAAGTTAACTGCAGGGTGTGAGGTTTGTAAGCTCCCCCTGAGTCTGATCCAAGTTAATTAAGTTCAGATTAAATCACAAATGTGAAAATTTCAGAATTGTTTTTAAGTTTAATTAACAAGCTGACTTCAGGAGAGGTTTGTAAGCTCCCCCTAGGTCTGACAGTCCTCAAGGTTAGGTTTGTAAGCTCCCCTTGATTTTTATCCAAGTTAATTAAACTCAATTTAAAACAATCAAGTGAAATTATCACTCAGAATTATAAATAACTTGCTGACTTCAGGTTCTGAGGTTTGTAATCTCTCCCCCTAAGTCTGATAATCCACAGGATGAGTTTTGTAAGCTCCCTAAGTCTTATCCAAGTTATTTTAAATTCATTTTAACTCACTAAGAGTTATGTATCTCACAGAATTTAACTTATATATTGAGCTCAAGAGCTTAATACTTGTTTTACATCTCTCCCCCTTTTGTAATCAACAAAAAGTTTTGGATAAATTTTCAGAAAAAATATTTCTCCCCTTTTCAAAAAGTTTTAGAATATTGAGAGAGTTTGAAAAAAAATGTGAGATAATTATGCAATCATATAGATAATTCAAGCAGCAAAGATGAGCATCAGAGCATACTTGATTTTTCATGAGTATATGACATTGCAAAATAGAATGTTATTCAGAAGCAGAAAAAGATAGTTCAGAGCTTCTGATCAGAGCATTCTTTGTTCAGACATGGTTGTTCAGTCTATTTTGTTCAGTATCAGAGCAAGCCTGAGCTATTTTAAACAAAATGGTTCAGATCATATGTCTACTGATACTAATTGAAGGTTTTAATACAGCTGAACTTATATCAGAACCTGATACCAAAATATGGTCCAGTGCTGATACTAAGATATAGCATTTGGTTCAGTGTGGACTTAAAAGTTCAAGGTCTGTTGAAATCTTTCAGACCAACTGATACCAATTTAAAATAAGTTCTGAAAACCTGAACATTGTCTGATACAAACTGAGCATTTGAAAAAAAAATGTGTCTGTGTTAAAACATTTTAAAACAGACTGATACCAACTGAAATTGTTTGTCAAGCAATTTTAGCATTTGATATCAGAGCAGAAAATCACATTTTTATATTGATGACTTTGGGAGGGATAGAGTATAAACTTTCAAAGCTTTAATCATCATTGCCCAGGGTTATACTTATCAGATTCTGACCAAACATTAGATTCCTATCAGATTCAGAAGTCAGAAAATCCAGGTTCTGATCCTTCAGACTCTGAAGTTTTTCAGGCTTAACTTTCTTCAGACTCTCAGAAAATGAGTGTCTGATAGGTCTTAGCTTATGATAAACTTAGGGTCTAAGTTTTCATTCAGATTCAAGCACATTTTCAAGAGATAAAGTGCATGTTCAGATTCTTTTTAATAAAATTGAATCTTTCTTATGTTAGGGGTTTTGTGAAAATGTCAGCCCATTGATGATCAGTATCAATGAACTGAATATCTAAAACACCCTTCTGAACATAATCTCTTATAAAATGATGTTTTATTTCTATGTGCTTGGCTCTAGAATGCAGAATTGGATTTTTTGACAGACATATTGCAGCAGTGTTATCACAATAAATTGGAATGTTATCTGCATGAATCTGATAATCCTCTAATTGATGTTTCATCCAGAGCAGTTGTGTGCTACAACTTGCAGCTGAGATGTATTCTGCTTCAGCTGTTGACAGAGCAATGGTTGCTTGTCTTTTGCTGGCCCAGGATATCAGATTTTCACCAAGAAACTGACAGTTTCCACTGGTGGACTTTCTTTCAATCCTGTCCCCAGCATAGTCAGCATCACAGAATCCAACTAGCTTATAATTCAAGGATTTCTTATACAGAAGTCCCAAATTAGTTGTTCCTTTCAGATACCTAAAGATTCTCTTGACAGCAGTCATATGAGATTCTCTAGGATCTGACTGGAATCTAGCACACAGACATACACTAAATAAAATATCTGGCCTAGAAGCAGTTAAGTATAAAAGAGAACCTATCATACCTCTGTACAGCTTCTGATCTACTTTAGAGCCATTTTCCTCTTTGCTTAAGGTGCAGGTAGGATGCATTGGTGTTGTCATCAGCTTGCAATCATCCAGCTGGAACTTCTTCAGAAGCTGCTTAGTGTATTTGGACTGATGAACATAGACACCATCTTTGCATTGGTTGATTTGAATTCCCAAAAAGAATTTCAGCTCTCCCATCATGCTCATTTCAAATTCATCCTGCATTAACTTTGAAAACTCTTTGCGAAGAGAGGCATTAGTAGAACCAAATATGATATCATTAACATATATTTGCACAATTAAGATTTCTTTCTTAACAGTTTTTCTAAAGAGTGTATTATCAACTTGACCTCTTACAAAATCATTTTTAATCAAGAAATTGCTTAGTCTTTCATACCAAGCTCTAGGAGCTTGTTTCAAACCATACAAAGATTTCTTAAGTTTAAAAACAAAGTCTGGATTTTTAACATCTTCAAAACCAGGAGGTTGTTTAACATACACTTCTTCAGAAATTACACCATTTAAGAAAGCACTCTTAACATCCATTTGATACAAGATGATATCATGATTAGCAACATAAGAAAGAAGTAATCTGATTGCTTCTAGTCTTGCAACTGGAGCAAAAGTCTCAGTGTAATCAATTCCTTCTTGCTGGTTGTACCCTTGAGCTACTAATCTAGCCTTGTTTCTGATCACCTCTCCTTGTTCATTGAGCTTGTTCCTGAACACCCATTTTGTTCCAATGTTGTTCTTATGATCAGGTCTTGAAACTAGATCCCAGACATCATTCCTTTGAAACTGGTTCAGTTCTTCCTGCATTGCTACAATCCAACCTTCATCTTCAAGTGCTTCATCAGCTGTTGTGGGCTGAATCATGGATAGCAGGCCAAGCATAGACTCATTCTGACTGAATGCTGATCTTGTCTTCCTTGGACTGTTCTTGTTTCCAATGATCAACTCCTCAGGGTGTGAAGACTTGTACTTGAATGAGGTTCTGGGTGGATTAGCTTCTGATGAACCATCAGGGATTTGTTGAGAACCATGCTGGTCTTGGTTTGCTTCAGGAGTAGTGTCATTATCAGAGAGTTTCTCAGATTCTTCATCATTTCCAGCTTCTGAACCATCTTCAGACTCTGAACTAGGTTCAACTTCTGAAGGTTCTTCTGAGAGTCTGATATCTGCAAAACTCTCAACCAGCTCTAGTATTTCATTACCAGGCTTCTTATCATCAAACCTAATGTGTATAGCTTCTTCAACAACATGTGTTTCAGAATTATACACCCTATATGCTTTATATCTCTCTGAGTATCCTAAAAAGATACCCTTTTGAGCCTTAGCATCAAATTTCTTTAGGTAGATTTTATTGTTCAGTATGTAGCATGTACAACCAAACTGATGAAAATAAGAAATACTTGGTTTTCTTCCTTTAAACAGTTCATATGCTGTTTTATTCAGAATAGGTCTAATATAGATCCTGTTCTGAATATAACATGCTATGTTTACAGCTTCTGCCCAAAAGTACTTAGCAATTTTGGATTCATGGATCATGGTTCTGGCCATTTCCTGTAAAGATCTGTTCTTTCTCTCTACAACTCCATTTTGTTGTGGAGTTCTAGGAGATGAGAACTCATGGATAATTCCATGATCTTCACAAAAATTTTCAAATGGTTCATTTTCAAATTCCCCACCATGATCACTTCTGACTTTTAAAATCTTTAAGTCAGTTTCAGTTTGTACTTGTTTGCAGAATTTGTAAAACACATCATATGTTTCATTTTTAGTTCTAAGGAACTTAACCCAAGTCCACCTACTATAATCATCAACAATTACAAGTCCATACTTCTTCCTATTGATTGAAGCTGTTCCAACAGGACCAAACAAATCAATGTGAAGGAGTTCTAAAGGTTTAGAGGTGGAAACAATGTTTTTAGACTTAAAAGAAGTTTTTGAAAACTTTCCAATTTGGCATGCACTGCACAGTGCATCTGAGTGATAGTCAATTTTGGGTAGGCCTCTGACCAGCTGTAACTTGCTAAGCTTAGAGATGAGTCTCCAGTTAGCATGTCCCAGCCTTTTGTGCCAAACCCATTTCTCATCACTCACAGACAGAAGACAAACAACCTTCTGCTGAACCAATTCAGAAAAGTTTATTTTATAAACATTGTTTTTCCTACTACCTTTGAACACTACAGACTTATTTTCATTGTTGATTACAGTGCAGGTGTTCTTATTAAACAAGACTTCATAATTACTGTCACATAATTGACTTATGCTAAGTAAATTATGTCTAAGTCCATCTACCAGCCAAACATCATCAATGTACATGGAAGAATTACCTATCTTACCAGTACCAATGATCTTTCCTTTCTGACTTCCTCCAAACCCCACAGTTCCTTCCTCTTTCAGAGTCAGGTTTTGGAACATAGACCTGTCTCCTGTCATATGATGCGAGCATCCACTGTCCAGGTACCAGGACCTTTCCTTTTCTCTGGATGACAAGCATATCTGCAATTGAAATGATCTCAGACTTAGGTACCCAGATTTTCATGGGTCCTTTAGGGTTAGTCCTGAAAGGTTTTGGCTTTTTCATCTTGTGTCTGAAGTTATGATATTCAGACTTGTTCTGATACTTTGGATATGAATCCTTGTATTTTGAATAAGTCTGAGTTTCAGAACCCGAGTTCTTCAGAACCTGAGTTCTCAAAGGTTTGGACTCAGATTTCTTCAGAACCTGAGACTTGAAGGTCTTTGGTTCTGATTTGTTTAGAGTCTGACCCTTTGAGTGCTTTGGTTCTGATTTCCTCAGAATTCTAACTTTGTTAGCTTCAGACACAAGGCAAGCTTCATTTTTGCCTTTCTTAAAATAATTAGAAGCAGAAAACTGATTGGTTTGCTTTTGCTTGCTTTGCTTAACATTCTGAGATTGAAAATGTTTTGTATTGACTGGTATAATAGATTTTGAAGTTTTAATAAACTCAGTCTTTGAAAAATTTGAATTTGAATTATTCAGATTCTGAAACTTACTAGTTCCAGGTTCTGAACTCTTCAGACCCTGAACATTTTCAGGTTTAGAGTCTGATTTTCTCTTACTCTTAGGCTTATGACCTTTTGGCTTAGATTTAGGCAAGGTTTTAACATCTGCCTTCATCTTATCCTTACGTTCAGAAGCTTTAGAGTCTGAGCTGTTCAGAACTTCAGACTCAGTCTCAGTTTCTGCCATTTTCAGTTTCTCAGAGTTATCAGAAGCAGGCACAAAGCATACACCATTGCCTTTTAAAATATTTCCAGAACAGGAAGGTGAGTTTGATTCATTTGAAGGTTTGAATGAATCATAGCCAATGCCTTCACCTTTGTTTCTGACCATATTATAAAGCATAGAGGCAATTTTAGTTCTATTGATTCCAGTTAAAATGAAATCCTGAAGAGCTATTTCATGTTCATTAGGAATCTCTTCAGATTTCTTATGAGCCTCTTTTCTGAGTTCTTCAACTTCTTCATCATATTCAATTATTTGATTCTGAAGTTTAAGATTTTCCTCAGACAGCAAGTTAGTTTTATATTTCAAAGATTTAATTTCTCCTAACTTGCTTTTTAGATGACTCATAAGATCATTAACTGTTTCAATTAATTCAGATCTAGTTAGTTCAGAATATACCTCATCTTCTTCATCTGAATCTGAACAGGATTCTGCATCAGAAAATGCAGTTGCCATCAAAGCTAGGTTTGCTTCCTCTTCATCAGATTCAGACTCATTGTCCAGATCATCCCATGTTGCCATGAGACTCTTTTTAAGCTTGTTTATGAAACAACTAGACTTTGAGCTGGACTTCTTTGCTTTTTCCTTTGATTTGTCCTTCTGAAGATCAAGACATTCAGCAATGAAGTGGCCAGGTTTCTTGCAGTTGTAGCATTCCTTCTGGTTTTCCCTCTTTGAACCAGATCCTCTAAAGTTACTGCTTCTGTTAGAGAATTTTTTCTTTCTATTCATTAGATACTGAATTCTTTTAGAAAGCATTGCAAGCTCATCAGCATCTGAATCTTCATCAGAATTTCCCTCAGGAAATTCTTCTTCAGATTCAATAGCTTTCAAAGCTTTAGCAGGCTTTCTTTTAGATTTCAGGGCTAATGATTTTGGTTCTCTAACAGATTCATCCTCATTGAGTCCCAGTTCATGCACCTTGAGGGAGCTTATAAGATCCTCAATACTTAATGTATTCAGATCCTTAGCTTCCTCAATAGCAGTCACTTTGGGTCTCCATTTGGATGGCAGACTTCTCAAGAGTTTGTTCACATGATCAGCTCTGGTATAACTCTTCTTCAGAATCTGAAGTCCAGAAACCAGAGTCTGAAATCTTGAGAACATTGCCTCAATATTTTCATCCTCTTTCATTCTGAACAATTCATATTGCTGAACAAGAATGTTTGCCTTAGCTTCTCTAACTTTTTTGTTACCTTCATAGTTAGAGCAGAGGGATGTGAAGATGGCCTTTGCTGTAGACTTGTCACTCAGCTTCTGATACACAGTGTGAGGTAATGAATCCACAATAATGCCTCTGACATTATGGTGCTTTCTATATATCTTCCTCTCAGCATCACCGAGTCCTCTTCTGTTGACAGCAACACCTTCATCAATTGGTATTGAGATTCCATCTTCAATAATATCCCAAAGTGAGTCATCAATACCAATTATATGACTGTACATTTTGCTCTTCCACCATGAGAACTTTTCTGGATCACCAGTAAACATTGGGGGTTTATTGTGTGATCTAGATTTTCTGTCATCTGTACCATAGTCATATGATACATTTCTTTGATTTCTGGGAGAGGGTGGAGGGGAACTACTTGTTGAGGTCATGTTTTTCTCAGGATCCTACTGACACACTGTTAAGTGTTAATGTAACGCCTAGAATTTAATTTTATTATTTTATTGAATTATAATGAATTAATATAATTTAATAGATTAAATAGAATTAAAATGGCATTAAGGGCATTATGGGAAATTAAGAAAGAGGGAAGTGGAATAGAAAAAGAGGTATACGCGTGAAGAGGTTTCATTTTGTTGTGTTTTCACGTGAAACAGAGAAGAGAAAAGAGGAGAAGCAGAGCCAAGGAAGAAGGTGAAGAACTTGAGAAGAGGAAAAGCTGAAGGGGGGCGATTTCTTCATAACAAGGTAAGGGTGGGACTAGCTTCTATAAATCTAAGTTTCATAATCCCTAAATTTTGATTTAACATGTTGATGTTGGTGAATTTGGGAATTAGGGTTGTTTGATTATGATAAACTAATGATGGAATGTTAAATTGATGATTTCTATGTTGAGATGTTGATTTTGTTGTGATTCTATGGTGTTGTTACTGATTGGTGCCATGCTTATGCATAAATTGATGAAGTTTTGAATGTTCATAAACATGTGTCAGATGAATGAGAAATTTGAATAATATAAGTTGCTTTTCCTGAGTTTTCTTATCTCTGCCCCGAATTTTGAAATAAAAACTGGTATTGATAGGTACAGAATTGGTCTTAGGTGTAAACACAAAAGTTGTAGGTATGGATGTTAGTTTTCTAATGCCGTTGGTCTGACGTCAAAACGATTTATAGAACTTGAGTTATGGTCAAATTACTGCACGTAGGTCACAGTGAATTTTTATGGACTTTCTGCACAACTTTTCCGAATTTGAAACGAAAACTGGTATTGATCGGTACAGAATTGGCCTTGGGTGTAAACATGAAAGTTTTGGATAATTTTGTTAGCTTTCCAGTGGCTTTGGTTTGACATGAAAATGACTTTTAGTTTTTTAGTTATGATGAAAATACTCCAAGGAGGTCTTAGTGAAATTGTACGGTGACAGCATTCTCTGTTTCATGTTTTTGAGTCTTTTTCACACGTCTCTGTTTTAAATTGGTCTTTGGTATAAACATGAAAGTTGTTGATAATTGTGATATCTTTCTAGTATCCTTGGTTTGACATGGAAATATGTTATGTATAATTTGTTATGGTTTTACAAAAGTGTATGATGAATTGTTGATGTTTGAATACGATGTTATATGATGAGGTTTTGTGATAATGATGTGTTGTGATAATGATGTGTGATGATAACGATGTGCTGTGATGATGCTTTGTTGTGATGATGATAATACACGATGATGATGTTAAACGATGATGATGTATATGATAATGAAGTTGTTGTTGACGTTGTATTTGTTGTAAATGTTGCATTGTCGAGTCCAGTACATATGCATTAAGTGATGGGGGTGTATGCCCGACATGTCTATTATGACATTATGAATTAAGTGATGGGGGTGTATGCCCGACATGTCTATATGACATTTACGATGGGGGTGTATGCCCGACATGTCCTATTATGACATATTTTGCGATGAATTGGTACCACATGCATGTTGCATACTTGAGTCAGTGATGTTGCATTGTTGAGTCGGTCGATGTTATTGTATTTGATGTTGCATTGAGAGGTGAGATTATGATGTGTATGTGTGATGTATGTATAAGATCTGATGGTGTTGTTTGATGATGTTTATGTGAAATGTTAAATTCATCTTTATGAATTATGTACTTATGTTTATTGAATGTGAATCTCACCCCTTCTGTTTGAATGTTGCCTCTACGTGGGTAACGTGCAGATAACCAGGAGTAATCGCTGAAGTGAGTGATTCCTCGTGTCATTAGGAGTCGCTCTGATATGTAACGGGATGGGAAACTTTTTGATGAATTCATGTGCTATGTATTTTAATTTCAAACTGATGTTGAACCACATTTAGTGGAGTTTTAAACTACGTTGTTTTTGATGTGGCCTTGTGCCTAATGATGTTTAGATTTAATTATGAAGTTGAATTTCCGCTGCGATGGTTTTGACGTTATTGAAAAGTCTGTTTTGAAATAAATAGCAAATTATCCTATTTATAAATTGTAAACGAAGTGCGACATCCCGTCAAGGTTGAAACTCTGATTTATTTTAAATGAAATTTTCAAGTTGGGAAAACGGGGTGTTACAATTGGTATCAGAGCAGGTCGGTCTGTCCGGCCAATGTTGTCTAATGTTGTTTGTCCCTTAGTACTCGACATGTGTGTGAAACACTGTCGGTACTTGTTTGTTAGCTCATAGTCGTTGTCTGCAGGAGTTGGTTTGGAATAAGTGGGGGAGAAGCTTGCCTCCCGGACGTGTTGATAGTATGTAGAAGTTGGTTCGAGGTGATGTTGATTGTAAGAGTGCAAACGTTATTGAAGCGATGTTGTTGGGAACCGGCGAGAGTATGGACTCATGAATTTGTATCAGTCGAGTTTGAGATGTGTGTAGATTATGGATGGTGAATTAATTGAGAATGAGGAATTATTCCAATGGAAGTGATAGTTGATGGATTAATTCGGTAGATGGTATGTCTTGAGTGTAGTTGGATTAAATTCGGGTGATTTTCGTAGTTGGATGAAAAGAAAGGATGTTGGTAGATCTTGGAAGCGAGAGGGAGAGATGGAACTTATGTTCATCAACCTCAAATTCTGATTTTTACAATTATGGAGCAGCTGTCAGTAAAAGGGGCATAACTTTTTACTCGTGTTTCTGATGGAAGCGATTCTGGACTTTTTGGAAAGCTCAAGAAATTCCCTACAGTTTGCATATAAGATTTGTCTTCAGGAAGTTTGTGAAGAGGAAGAAAAGTGCATTTTAATGTTTGGGTCTGATGCTGATTTTTGGAAAATTCTGCATACGGGAATTCTGGACCAGTCCCATTGCAAGGATGATAACTTTTTACTCGTAACTCGGATTTGGGAGATTCTTGAAGTTCTGGAATCTACACGAAATTCCCTTCATTTTGGAATATAATTTTGTGCTTGGGAGGTCTGTATTGGAAGATATAATTGTGTTTGAAGTTGGGTGATTCTTGCTGAAAATTGAAAAGGTGAAGAAGGGTGTAAGGTATGGATAAGGAATGAAACGTTGGTATTTGTAAGAATGCGAAGGTATCGGAAAATGCATGGAGATGCAATTTATGTTGAATAAGAATGATTATAGTGACGGATTGTGGTAGACTTCATTGTGGAATATTAGTGAGTAATTATAATGAGTTGCTGAAGTTGTTGGAAATGCGAAGAATGAGATTTCAAGGATAGGAAGTGTTGGTAATGACCTAAAAGAAATTATGTCTGATGTTATCGTCAGAGGTGTATTAGTATGTAGCTGCAAGACGTCGGTGTTAGCATGTTCAGATGATTTTGGGAATTGTTGAAGTATGGTGCTTTTGGGTGACGTGAGTATAAGTTGGAAAAGAACTCTATTGTAGTTAGTAACGATAGTTTATGCTCCATTACGGTTGTCGGATATCTCTTGACAAATTGAGGACTTGATCACCCTTAATCTCTTGTTGATAGTAGACGAGATCGTGTTGGATGGTGTAGATTTGACTTGCTATCTTGATAGTGCATGAAGTGAATAATGTTATATCGTGTTTGTGTGAATTAATAAGGGAGTGGATAGGAAAGAGTCGAGAAGTATTGAACGATTCAGAATAGAGGATTTATATGCGGAGCATTTGAAGATTGTGTTGCAAGTGTTGAAAGAGAAGAAGCTGTATGCCAAGTTATCAAAGTGTGAATTTTGGTTGAAAGAGGTGAGTTTTCTTGGCCACATTATTTCAGGTAGTGGTATTGCGGTTGACCCATCTAAAGTGGAAGCAGTATCACAATGGGAGACCCCTAAGTCGGTGACTGAGATTAGAAGTTTCCTTGGTTTGGCTGGATATTATCGCAGATTTATAGAAGGATTTTCGAGGATTGCACTTCCGTTGACGCAGTTGACTTGTAAAGGTAAAGCTTTTGTGTGGGATGTTCATTGTGAAACCAGTTTTAATGAATTGAAGCAGCGTTTGACGACGGCTCCAATCTTGATTTTGCCGAAGCCAGACGAGCCTTTTGTGGTGTATTGTGACGCGTCCAAGTTGGGATTAGGTGGTGTGCTTATGCAAGATGGTAAAGTAGTGGCTTATGCATCAAGACAGTTGAGAATTCATGAACGGAACTATCCTACGCATGATCTTGAGTTGGCCGCAGTGGTATTTGTGCTGAAGATTTGGAGAAACTATTTATATGGTTCAAGATTTGAGGTGTTTAGTGATCATAAAAGTTTGAAGTATCTATTTGATCAGAAGGAGCTAAATATGAGGCAGCGAAGATGGCTTGAACTGTTGAAGGATTATGATTTTGGACTGAATTATCATCCAGGTAAAGCTAACGTTGTTGCTGATGCTTTGAGCAGGAAAACCTTGCATATGTCTGCTATGATGGTTAAAGAGTTTGAGTTGCTTGAACAATTCAGAGATATGAGTTTGGTTTGTGAATTGGCACCTCAGAGTGTGAAGTTGGGTATGTTGAAGATTAACAATGAATTTTTGAGTAATATCAGAGAAGCTCAGAAAGTAGATGTGAAGTTGGTGGATTTGATGAATGAGGCTGAGGGTAGTGATTTCAAAATTGATGATCAAGGAGTGTTGAGGTTTAGAGGCAGAATTTGTATACCTGATAACGATGAGATGAAGAAGATGATTCTTGAGGAAAGTCACAGAAGTAGCTTGAGTATTCATCCGGGAGCTACAAAAATGTATCATGATTTGAAGAAGCTGTTTTGGTGGTCTGGTTTGAAGCGAGATGTGGCTCAATTTGTGTATTCATGTTTGACTTGTCAGAAGTCGAAGGTTGAGCATCAGAAACCTGCTGGGTTGTTGACACCGTTGGATGTGCCAGAGTGGAAGTGGGATAGTATATCCATGGATTTTGTGATGAGTTTGCCGAATACTCAGAGAGGACATGATTCAATTTGGGTGATTGTGGATAGGTTGACGAAGTCTGCGCATTTCCTTCCGATAAATATTAGTTATCCTGTGTCGCAGTTGGCAGAGATTTACATTCGAGAGATTGTGAAGTTGCATGGTGTTCCGTCGAGTATTGTGTCAGACAGAGATCCAAGATTTACTTCTAGATTTTGGAAGAGTTTGCAGGAAGCATTGGGTTCTAAATTGAGGTTGAGCTCGGCTTATCATCCGCAAACAGATGGTCAGTCGGAAAGGACGATTCAATCACTCGAAGATTTGTTGAGAATATGTGTTCTTGAGCAGGGTGGAGCTTGGGATAGTCATCTACCGTTGATAGAGTTCACTTATAACAACAGTTACCATTCTAGCATTGGAATGGCACCTTTTGAGGCATTGTATGGTAGGAGGTGCAGAACTCCTTTGTGTTGGTTCGAGGCTGGTGAGAGTGCAATTGTGGGACCAGAAATTATTCAGCAAACTACTGAGAAGGTCAAATTGATACAAGAGAAGATGAAAGCATCGCAGAGTCGGCAGAAAAGTTATCATGATAAGCGAAGAAAAGACCTTGAGTTCCAAGAAGGTGATCATATGTTTTTGAGAGTCACTCCGATGACTGGTGTTGGACGTGCATTGAAATCGAAGAAGCTGACTCCGAAGTTCATTGGTCCTTATCAGATATCATAAAGGATAGGAACAGTTGCTTATAGAGTGGGATTACCACCGCATCTTTCAAATTTGCAGGATGTGTTTCACGTGTCGCAACTTCGGAAGTATGTTGCAGATCCCTCTCATGTGATTCCGAGAGATGATGTGCAGGTTAGAGACAATCTTACGGTGGAGACATTACCACTGAGGATTGAAGGCCGTGAGATGAAGAAGTTGAGGGGCAAAGAGATTCCTCTCGTGAAAGTTGTTTGGGGAGGACCAACTGGTGAAAGCTTGACGTGGGAGCTGGAAAGCAAGATGTTGGAGTCTTATCCAGAGTTATTTGCATGAGGTACATTTTCGAGGACGAAAATTTTATAAGTTGGGGAGAGTTGTAACGCCTAGAATTTAATTTTATTATTTTATTGAATTATAATGAATTAATATAATTTAATAGATTAAATAGAATTAAAATGGCATTAAGGGCATTATGGGAAATTAAGAAAGAGGGAAGTGGAATAGAAAAAGAGGTATACGCGTGAAGAGGTTTCATTTTGTTGTGTTTTCACGTGAAACAGAGAAGAGAAAAGAGGAGAAGCAGAGCCAAGGAAGAAGGTGAAGAACTTGAGAAGAGGAAAAGCTGAAGGGGGGCGATTTCTTCATAACAAGGTAAGGGTGGGACTAGCTTCTATAAATCTAAGTTTCATAATCCCTAAATTTTGATTTAACATGTTGATGTTGGTGAATTTGGGAATTAGGGTTGTTTGATTATGATAAACTAATGATGGAATGTTAAATTGATGATTTCTATGTTGAGATGTTGATTTTGTTGTGATTCTATGGTGTTGTTACTGATTGGTGCCATGCTTATGCATAAATTGATGAAGTTTTGAATGTTCATAAACATGTGTCAGATGAATGAGAAGTTTGAATAATATAAGTTGCTTTTCCTGAGTTTTCTTATCTCTGCCCCGAATTTTGAAATAAACACTGGTATTGATCGGTACAGAATTGGTCTTAGGTGTAAACACAAAAGTTGTAGGTATGGATGTTAGTTTTCTAATGCCGTTGGTCTGACGTCAAAACGATTTATAGAACTTGAGTTATGGTCAAATTACTGCACGTAGGTCACAGTGAATTTTTATGGACTTTCTGCACAACTTTTCCGAATTTGAAACGAAAACTGGTATTGATCGGTACAGAATTGGCCTTGGGTGTAAACATGAAAGTTTTGGATAATTTTGTTAGCTTTCCAGTGGCTTTGGTTTGACGTGAAAATGACTTTTAGGTTTTTAGTTATGATGAAAATACTCCAAGGAGGTCTTAGTGAAATTGTACGGTGACAGCATTCTCTGTTTCATGTTTTTGAGTCTTTTTCACACGTCTCTGTTTTAAATTGGTCTTTGGTATAAACATGAAAGTTGTTGATAATTGTGATATCTTTCTAGTATCCTTGGTTTGACATGGAAATATGTTATGTATAATTTGTTATGGTTTTACAAAAGTGTATGATGAATTGTTGATGTTTGAATACGATGTTATATGATGAGGTTTTGTGATAATGATGTGTTGTGATAATGATGTGTGATGATAACGATGTGCTGTGATGATGCTTTGTTGTGATGATGATAATACACGATGATGATGTTAAACGATGATGATGTATATGATAATGAAGTTGTTGTTGACGTTGTATTTGTTGTAAATGTTGCATTGTCGAGTCCAGTACATATGCATTAAGTGATGGGGGTGTATGCCCGACATGTCTATTATGACATTATGAATTAAGTGATGGGGGTGTATGCCCGACATGTCTAT
Source organism: Medicago ruthenica (assembly GCA_018208015.1). Lineage (NCBI taxonomy): Eukaryota > Viridiplantae > Streptophyta > Magnoliopsida > Fabales > Fabaceae > Medicago > Medicago ruthenica. Next base: position 27,832 of record WNNG01000017.1, on the reverse strand, counting down.
ATGACATTTACGATGGGGGTGTATGCCTGACATGTCCTATTGTAACATCCGGTGGCTCCCAATGGGCTGGCCTCCCTATCTTTCAAGGGCCGAGATGTACTCACGACCTTCTCCACCCCCCATGTGGAGTTTTTGCCTTCCGTGGGAATCGAACTCTGTACCTGGGGCCTAAGTACAAGTTCTTTGCATTCCCACTACCAATTGAGCTACTAGCTCAATTGGTAGTGGGAATGCAAAGAACTTGTACTTAGGCCCCAGGTACAGAGTTCGATTCCCACGGAAGGCAAAAACTCCACATGGGGGGTGGAGAAGGTCGTGAGTACATCTCGGCCCTTGAAAGATAGGGAGGCCAGCCCATTGGGAGCCACCGGATGTTACAAAAAAGGCGCCTTTTTTGTAACATCCGGTGGCTCCCAATGGGCTGGCCTCCCTATCTTTCAAGGGCCGAGATGTACTCATGGTCTTCTCCACCCCCCATGTGGAGTTTCATGCCTTCCGTGGGAATCGAACCGTGTACCTGGGGCCTAAGTACAAGTTCTTTGCATTCCCACTACCAATTGAGCTAAGCTCAATTGGTAGTGGGAATGCAAAGAACTTGTACTTAGGCCCCAGGTACACGGTTCGATTCCCACGGAAGGCATGAAACTCCACATGGGGGGTGGAGAAGACCATGAGTACATCTCGGCCCTTGAAAGATAGGGAGGCCAGCCCATTGGGAGCCACCGGATGTTACAAAAAAAGGCGCCTTTTTTGTAACATCCGGGATTCGGATCCGGGATTCGGCAACTAACGGCCCCCGCGATCCCCCGCGATGTACTCATGGACTTCTCCACCCCCCAAGTGGAGTTTCATGCCTTCCGTGGGAATCGAACCCTGTACCTGGGGCCTAAGTACAAGTTCAATGCATTCCCACTACCAATTGAGCTACTAGCTCAATTGGTAGTGGGAATGCATTGAACTTGTACTTAGGCCCCAGGTACAGGGTTCGATTCCCACGGAAGGCATGAAACTCCACTTGGGGGGTGGAGAAGTCCATGAGTACATCGCGGGGGATCGCGGGGGCCGTTAGTTGCCGAATCCCGGATCCGAATCCCGGATGTTACAAAAAAAGTAGCTCAATTGGTAGTGGGAATGCATAGAACTTGTACTTAGGCCCCAGGTACAGGGTTCGATTCCCACGGAAGGCATGAAACTCCACTTGGGGGGTGGAGAAGTCCATGAGTACATCGCGGGGGATCGCGGGGGCCGTCAGTTGCCAAATCCCGGATCCAAATCCCGGATGTTACACCTATTATGACATATTTTGCGATGAATTGGTACCACATGCATGTTGCATACTTGAGTCAGTGATGTTGCATTGTTGAGTCGGTCGATGTTATTGTATTTGATGTTGCATTGAGAGGTGAGATTATGATGTGTATGTGTGATGTATGTATAAGATCTGATGGTGTTGTTTGATGATGTTTATGTGAAATGTTAAATTCATCTTTATGAATTATGTACTTATGTTTATTGAATGTGAATCTCACCCCTTCTGTTTGAATGTTGCCTCTACGTGGGTAACGTGCAGATAACCAGGAGTAATCGCTGAAGTGAGTGATTCCTCGTGTCATTAGGAGTCGCTCTGATATGTAACGGGATGGGAAACTTTTTGATGAATTCATGTGCTATGTATTTTAATTTCAAACTGATGTTGAACCACATTTAGTGGAGTTTTAAACTACGTTGTTTTTGATGTGGCCTTGTGCCTAATGATGTTTAGATTTAATTATGAAGTTGAATTTCCGCTGCGATGGTTTTGACGTTATTGAAAAGTCTGTTTTGAAATAAATAGCAAATTATCCTATTTATAAATTGTAAACGAAGTGCGACATCCCGTCAAGGTTGAAACTCTGATTTATTTTAAATGAAATTTTCAAGTTGGGAAAACGGGGTGTTACAGTTAATATCAAAACCGGAGCTCTGATACCAACTGAAGGTGAGAAAAACACACAAGAAGGGGGGGGGGGGGGGGCGTTGAATTGTGTGTTCTCCAAAAACTTGGTTTCTTTCTTTTCAAAACTTAAGACTAGTTCAAAAACAAGTTTTGAACTATTATCAAATAGTATTGCCGCGGATTCAAAATGAAAAGAGAGAGGGAAAGAGAGACACACAAAGATTTTTACTGGTTCCTTCCAAATGATGGAAGTAGTCCAGTCCCCTTGTTTTCCAACAAGAGATTCAACTATAATCAGTCTGATTACAATTACTCAGACCACAAAGGAATGAGATTTCCAGTTGCTTAGACCACTAAGGAATAAGACTTCTAATGTTCAGACCACTAAGGAATGAACCAACCTTGCTTAGACCACAAAGGAATAAGACTCCCTGCACAGACCACACAGGAATGTGACTAACAACTCAGACCACCAAGGAATGAGGTTACAATTGCTCAGTATTCAGACTGAGACTTAAGGACCAAACTGAATTACAAAGAAATGAGTTTGGGTTGAACACTTGATAAAATATCAGAGGTGTTCTCTTAATACAACACAGGTTAAGACTCTTAACCTTAAGAAATTCTAAGTTACAAGGACTAAAAGAATTTCTAAGAGGAACTTATGAGTTTTGACAGCAAAAACAGAGCACAGGTTCAGCAATTTTGTTTCAAGAGTCTTAGACAATTTCTTCTTCAATTCTTCTTCCTTTTATAGAGGAAATTAGAGTTGTTGAAGACTTGCAGAAATTAAGCAAAGAGCCGTTGCAAATTGAGAGCTAGGATAGCTGAAATTGTGTGCTGAACTTTTTGCAGAAAACAGAGTGCAGAAGCCATTTTTGAATTTGCTTTCGTTAAAAGCTGGGGAATGTTTGAGTCAGGGAGACAACTGTTCCATTGAGTTGTTCTGACATATCCAGGCATTAAATGCGCACAGTAACAGTTACTTTCCTTGCCACATCAGACTTCAGAAGCTTCTGCGTGAACAGTACTTCAGAAGCACTTCTTCAGACTCAGACTTCAGAAGCAGGTCTTCAGACGTTGACTTTTGTTGACTTCCTTCAGACTCAGACTTCAGAAGCTGTCTTCAGATGCAAGCTTCAGACTCCCCTTCAGACCCAGTTTTCTCTCAAACTTGTACCTTGGCTTCTAAGCTTTCCTTTCTTGCTCTAAGCTTGTTCTTCCATAACCATTATCAAATACTGATTATTAAACACGTGGTTCTGAAATAACTTAAACAAAGCATTAGCAAATAACCAATTTTCTATTTAACACTTTTGTTATCATCAAAACCACAAAGAGAGATATGTTTATACATAATGTTTCAACAATCTCCCCCTTTATTCAGAAGAGAGTTGTTTAACACATTTTGTTCCAACAGTATTCACATTAAAAATTCACTAAGCACTGTTGTTTCCTTGCAACTACGTTAGATATCTAGAAATAAAAAAGATGCACAAAAGATTGACAATATAATATTTTTTTCTTTCTAGATGTTATTGATTTCTTGGGCTGATTGGGTAGTAAACTTGGACCGAGACAATACACTTAGTTTTTCTATTTGATTTATTTTATTTTTTGGTACAATCATTCTATTTCTTATAATCATTCTATACAAACAACAAACACGTTTAATTACACATGAATAGAAGACAAACTGACAACAAGCTGTACCGTTGGGTCTTTTTGGATGGTAAAATCAATCATCGTAAACACAATATTCATGGACTTAGAAGACATGACATTGTTGTGCATGACCCTTTAAACTCTATGTAGAAGGTCAATAACATCTGATGCTAAGATGACAAAAGTGTCAAAAACAAATAGTACATGTTTTCTCATGTTTGGCCAATTTGCTTGACGCAATTTTTAGTGCTAAATTTGTTTGTTCAAAGCAATGAGCTAATGAGCTTGAATGCGTAATGAGCTTGTTCGAACCAAACTAAAGAACCTTAGAAAAATTTGGGCTAAATTTTTAAGGCCTAAAACTTCGGTTTTATTGAACTTAGCGGACCGATCTATATGAGTTACTCCATTGTGACAACTCTACTCTTAAACAACCTCAAGTAAAAGTAACACTAATTGTTTTGAAGATTTAACTAGACTCTAACCCGTGCGATGCACGGGTTTTGTATAGCTTCATATATAACTATCAAATGACTATATTATTACTTTTATAGTTATATTCAGTATTATGTTATCAAACTATCTCAAAAAGTAACAAAAATAAAAGATGGACTACAATAAAAATGACAAATCAAAAGAAAAAATATATACAAAAGCTAGCACCAAGAAATTGATCCTAACCGCAAAAGCTGTTAATTGAAAGAAAAAATAATGAAAAGGAATTGTTATTTAGTAACCGAAAGAAAAAAAATAAAAAGGAACGTTACGTGGTAATTGAAATAAAAAATAATAATAATAAAAAGAAACCGCTAATAATGAAAAGGAACTACTATCAAAAAAGGAATTGCAATGACGTTAGTGACTTTTAAAAAAATGACATTTTCATGTGTTATCTGATTCAATTCCTTGCATATTTTTTTTTCATATAAATTAATTAGGTCCGTCAAAATGGGTGGTGTTATGGTTATTAGGTTCAATTGCAAGATGGTGAGAGAGATGAAAGTGAGTGGGAAATGATTTAGGAATTGTGAGATTGAAAGAAAGAGGACCCGATATTTATGTTGAATACAACATTGAAACAATCACATGTCATAAAAAACATCAGTACCTTGGTGGTAAGAGTTGTGAATTGAAAGCATGTGGTACCTGGTTCGATCCCCATCCGAAGTTTTTTTCATAAATTTTTATAACTAAAAAGTAGGGCTAATCATTAGGGTTAGAGCAACACTACTTAACATTTAGTATGAAAAAAAGAATAATGAAGAAAAAGCTAAAATTCACACAATCACATAACAAAATCAATAATTTTCAAACCCTAATGTCAAGGATTCGAAATTAACAAAATTCAGACAATCAATATCAACATTGGTCATAACTTTTTGTCAATTCGATGAAAGATGGTGTGAATCGGTGAGAGAAAGTGAGTTATCAGCAATGACATTTACGGCAGTCAGTTGTTGGTGAGGTGACAGTTGCGGCGGTGGCGTGATGTGTGTGGATCAGTGAGAGAAAGTGATTTTCCGGCGGTGGCAGTTACAGCGGCATGTGTTGTTGAAGTGGCAGTTGCAACAGTGGCGGGATGTTGTTATTGGGGTCACCGGCGGCGATGAAAATGAAGTTGAATCGCATGATGTGTGTGAATGACGTTCAATTCGTGTTCAAATGATGTTGGAATTCAGGGTTGTGAGAATGACTTAAAGTGAACTCGCATTTGTGCTAGATAAATAAAATGAAAGCAACTATAAGTCACAAAAAACTTTAGTGATCTAGTGGTAACGGTTGTGATCTACCAGAACTGGGTCTGGGGTTCAATTCTCGTTAATCATTAGGGTTAGGTCAAGACTACCTAATATTTAGTATTATAAAGATAAAGATAATAATAAAAATCTCAAATTCCAAAGCATGTGGTCATAGCATGATCTTGTGATTTCTTTTATACTAATGTTCTTTATGTTAAAATAGTTTTATTTATCTATAACTTGAACTTTAGTTGGTGTCCTGTTTTGTTGTTCTCTACTACTTGAACTGGAACTATATAACTTGAAGATGCATGGACGCTATCAAAAACTGCAGGACGTTTGACCAAGAGAAACAACCCATGAACCCTATTTTGTCTTGTGCAGATAATGCTATCTTTATTTTTGCAGCAAATTTAGTGAGAAATAAATACTTTTTTTTTTGTTTTATTTTATAATCTTATGTACCTCTGGATATATTGTTATATACATTGTTTGCCTATATAAATACCACCCACATTGCCCACTAACCTTCATCGTAAATCTCTCTTGTTATGTGATTGACTAGTTCTAGAGCAATTATGCTTTTATTTCCAATGCGTTGTGTTTTTGTGTTCTTTTGTATGTTTGTAATGACCACATCACCTCATGCTTCAGCCAAAATGCAAAGCAGCGAGGCAAATACTCTATTGAAATGGAAAGCAAGCTTTGACAACCAAAGCAAGGCTTTGCTCTCTTCATGGACTGGGAATAAGCCTTGCAATTGGGTGGGAATCACATGTGATGACAAGTCAAAATCTATCTACAAGATACATCTTGCCAATATTGGACTAAAAGGTACACTTCAAAGTCTCAATATCTCATCACTTACAAAAATCCGTAGCTTAGTTTTAAGAAACAATTCATTCTTTGGAGTTGTTCCACACCATATTGGTGTAATGTTCAATCTAGACACTCTTGATTTGTCACTAAATAAACTCTCCGGTAGCATTCCCAACAGCATCGGTAATTTATCAAAACTATCCTATCTTGATCTCAGCTTCAATTATCTCACTGGGATTATCCCAGCTCAGATAACCCAATTGGTTGGTCTTTATGTATTTCATATGGGTAGTAACAACGATTTAAGTGGCTCCCTCCTTCAAGAAATTGGTAGAATGAGAAATTTGACAATACTTGATATTTCTTCGTGTAATCTGATAGGGGCTTTACCAATCTCAATTGGAAAGATAACTGTTAGTATTTTAGGTAGTAGTGTTAGTTTAGAGTGTAGTTGGATAATGTAGAAGGCTTTAGTTGATAGTTGGAATATGGTAGTAAGTAGTGTGAGGACTTGGAGCAAGAATAGATTGTATTGCTCTCCAAATTGGATTGATTACAAATTACTACATGCTTGCCTATTTATAGTGTGGATATCATATTCTAGATACTTCTTTCTAGATTCTTCTTGACATTTCCTACTTCATGTGTAGTATTAATTAAATCTAAAATATACTAAACTATTCTAGAGAAATCTAGACATGTACATGAATTCTTAACATTCTATAAACTACTAATGCATTCTAGAGAATTCTAGAAATATGCATCACATTTTAACACTCCTCCTTGATGCATATTTCGGTAACTCCGAGCATAGTTCGTAGTAGCTCAAATCTTGGCCTACCCAAATCCTCGATTGATGGAATGTCTATCAATCCTTGTGTACCATGTTCGAGGAGCTTTCTTATGCTCATTCAGAGATTTTCTTAGTCTTAGATCTTTTCCTCCACTGCCTTTTGCACACAATTTTGGTTTTGACTCCACTTCGTAGTTTTCAGGCTCATGTTTGGCCAAATTGCAAGTTTCATATATATATCCACCAATGATCTTACTCTTGTTAGAGTAGATTCTGGTGAAGAAGTTTCTTGTTGAGGAGGTGAAGGTGGCGTACCTAGTTCTTCGGTTGCTTCTTCTATAACCTTTGTGTCTGATTGTGGTATTAGAATGGTAATGTTTCTTCTCTCAACTTGTCCTTCATTCCAATTCCAGCTAGCATTTTCATCAACTTCAACATCTCGGCTAACAATGAGCTTCTTTGTTTGTAAGTTATAGACTCTATAACCTTTTGATTGTGTGCTATATCCCAAGAATATTCCACGTGTGCTCTTGTCTTCTAACTTATGTCTCTTTTGAGAAGGAACATGTATGTAGCAGATAGATCCAAAAACTCTTAGATGCTTAGTTGATGGTTTTTTGCCACACCATGCCTCAATTGGAGTTTTGTCATTGACTGCCTTGGTTGGACATCTGTTGAGTATGTAGACAGCAGTGTAAACTGCTTCAGCCCAAAATGTATTAGGCAATCCATTATCCTTTATCATCGATCGAGCCATCTCCATGACTGTGGGATTCTTCCTTTTCGACACACCATTTTGTTGTGGAGAATATGCAACTGTTAGTTGTCGCTCGATGCCTTCATCTTCACAGAACTTATCAAACTCGTGGGAGTTGTACTCTTTGCCACGATCACTTCTGAGAACTTTAATATATTTTCCGCTTTGTTTTTCAACAAAGGTCTTAAACTTTTTGAATATTCCAAAAACTTCTGATTTTTTTTTCATAAAGTAGACCCAAGTCATTCTAGAAAAATCATCAATGAAGAGGATGAAATACTTGTTGTTGTGGAGTGAGGGTGTCCTCATCGGTCCACAAACATCTGTGTGTATCAACTCCCAATAAGTCCTCAGCTCTCCAAGTTTCTCCTGTTGGAAATTTCAATCGATGTTGCTTTCCGAGAAGGCATCCTTCACAAGCTTCATTATTTTCCTTCAAGTGTGGGAGATCTCTCATCATATTCTTCTGATATAACAACTTCAACGCTTGAGTGTTGAAGTGACCAAATCTTCGATGCCACAGCCATGAATCATCAACTTGGACTTTCAAGGCAATGTTATTAGTGCACTTGAAGTTTATTAGAAAGCTTCTATTTCTTTTCTCCATTTTTACTTTGGCTATCTCTTGCCTTTTGTGATTGGTGTCATATATTGAGCATGTGTCTCCTTCAAAGTGTATAATATATCCTTTCTCCAACATTTGACCAATACTCAAAAGATTTTCTTTAAGATTGGGAACTAGTAAGACATCTTTGATGAACCTTGTACCTTTCTTAGTCTCCACCATCACAGTGCCTCGGCCTTTAGATTCCACGACTGAGCCATTTCCCAGTCGAACGTTTACTTTGACAGAGTCATTAATCTCCTTGAAGATGCTCTCATCTTTAGCCATGTGATTGCTGCAACCACTATCCAAGTACCAATTTCTACTCAATTCGTCATTGGAATCTTGGGTGGCATAAAAAAGATGTTGCTCATGGTCACGTTGGTCCTTCTCACACTCATGCTCTTCAACGAAGTTTGCTTGATGCTTATTTTTGTTGTAGCAGTTCTTTTCCACATGTCCAAATTTCTTATAGTGTCCACATTGTAGTTTTCCGCGCCATCGACAATATTTCTCGGCATGATTTGTCTTCTTGCATATGCCACATGAAGGATACTCATCTTGATTTTTCTTTGAGAAATTTCTAGAATTTTCTCCACTTCTCTTATTTCCTCCAAATCCTTTATTTTGAGACCGTAATTGAAGTTTTGATTGAAAGGCATTTTCAACTGTATCATCATCATGCCTACTCAACCTTTGCTCATAAGCTTCAAGTGAGCCTATTAATTCTGTCACCGACAAAGTAGACAGATCTTTGGTTTGCTCAATCGTAGTAACGATTGCATCATACTTACGAGGAATAGAAATTAAAATTTTCTCAACAATTCTTTTGTCGAGAATATTATCCCCGTAAGTTCTCATTTGAGTTACTAATTCTTTTATCTTGGTATAATAGTCTTTTACGGTCTCAGACTCTTTCATTTTTGTTAACTCAAACTCACGTCTAAGAGTTTGAAGTTTAATGGCACGTACCTTGTCACTTCCTTGAAACTCCTCCTTTAGTGTACCCCAAGCATCTTTGGCACTTGTAGCTCCCATTATTCTTGGAAAGATATTGTCTGCTACCGTTTGTTGCAAAAAGAACAATGCCTTTGAATCTTTTTGTTTATTTTCCTTCAACTCCTTTTTCTGAGCTGCATTGAGAGTTGAAATGTCTACGGAAATAGTAAATCCTTCATCTACAATCTCCCATAAATCTTGAGAGCAAAAAAATGTCTTCATTTTAATGCTCCAAAAATCATAGTTCTCACCATTGAAAGTAGGGATAGTCATAGATGATGGTTGAATGATATTAGCCATGTCTTAGGGAAAAAAATTTAGAAATGGTGTAGGATATAAGGAGGGTTTGGTTGGAAATAGATGGATAAATTTTCTACGCCCAATATATGATCGAACGTAGCTCTGATACCACTGTTAGTATTTTAGGTAGTAGTGTTAGTTTAAAGTGTAGTTGGATAGTGTAGAAGGCTTTAGTTGATAGTTGGAATATGGTAGTAAGTAGTGTGAGGACTTGGAGCAAGAATAGATTGTATTGCTCTCCAAATTGGATTGATTACAAATTACTACATGCTTGCCTATTTATAGTGTGGATATCATATTCTAGATACTTCTTTCTAGATTCTTCTTGACATTTCCTACTTCATGTGTAGTATTAATTAAATCTAAAATATACTAAACTATTTTAGAGAAATCTAGACATGTACATGAATTCTTAACATTCTATAAACTACTAATGCATTCTAGAGAATTCTAGAAATATGCATCACATTTTAACAATAACCAACATGTCACATCTTGATGTATCACAAAACCACCTTTCTGGAAACATTCCTCATGGAGTTTGGCAAATGGACTTGACTCATTTGTCACTTGCAAATAATAACTTTAATGGTTCCATACCACAAATTGTTTTCAAGCCACGAAACCTACAGGTTCTTCATCTTCAAGAAAGCGGTCTTTTTGGTTCCATGCCTAACGAGTTTGGGATGTTGGGTAATTTAATAGATATGGATATTAGTAACTGCAATCGTACTGGGTCTATCTCCATTTCTATAGAAAAGTTGACCAATATATCATATCTCCAGTTATACCACAACCAACTTTTTGGCCCCATTCCTCGCGAAATTGGGAGTTTGGTCAACCTCAAGAAACTCAATCTTGGATATAATAGTCTTTCTGGTTCCGTTCCTCAAGAAATAGGATTTCTAAAACAACTTTCTGAACTTGATTTGTCTCAGAACTATCTCTTCGGCACAATCCCTTCTGCAATCGGAAACTTGAGCAATTTACATTTACTTTACCTTTATAGCAATAATTTCAGTGGTAGCCTTCCTGATGAAGTTGGAGAACTTCATTCTCTTCAAATATTCCAATTGTATTTTAATAACCTATATGGACCTATCCCACCATCCATAGGTAAAATGGTCAATTTGAATTCTCTTTTCCTTGATGCAAATAAATTCTCAGGACTTATTCCACCTACCGTAGGTAAACTTGTCAATTTGAATACTATTGACTTTTCACAAAATAAACTCTCAGGACCACATCCTTCCACTATCGGAAATTTAACGAAATTAAGTGAATTATCTTTTCTCTCAAATGCTCTCTCTGGAAATATTCCAACAGAAGTGAATATGCTTACCAATTTAAAAAGTCTCCAGCTAGCTTATAATAGTTTTGTAGGGCATTTACCTCACAATATTTGTGTTAGTGGGAAATTGACAAGCTTGTCTGCTCATAATAACAAATTCATAGGTCCAATTCTAGAGAGTTTGAAGAATTGCTCCAGCCTTAGAAGATTGAGACTTAACCAAAACCAACTAACAGGAAATATAACAGATAGTTTTTTTGTGTATCCAACTTTGGACTACATAGAACTGAGTGATAATAATTTTTATGGTTATCTTTCTCCAAATTGGGGAAAGTGCAAGAATCTGACAAGTCTTAAAATCTCCAATAATAATTTAACAGGAAGCATACCACCAGAGCTAGGTAGAGCAACAAATTTACAGGAACTTAACTTGTCCTCAAATCATCTTACGGGAAAAATTCCAAAGGAGCTAGAAAACTTATCTTTGTTGTTCAAACTCTCGATAAGTAACAACCATCTGTTAGGAAAATTTCCTGTTCAAATTGCATCATTGCATGAACTAACGATATTGGATCTTGCAACAAATAATTTAAGTGGTTTTATCCCTGGAAAAATTGGAAGGTTGTCTAGGTTATTGCAGTTGAATTTGAGCCAAAATAAGTTTGAAGGAAACATTCCTGTTGAGCTTGGTCAATTAATTGTTATTGAAGATCTTGATCTTAGCGGGATTTTTTTGAATGGAACCATACCAACAATGCTTGGACAGTTAAATCGCTTAGAAACATTGAATCTCTAACATAATAATCTCTCTGGTAGTATTCCCTTGAGCTTTCTTGATATGTTAAGTTTGACAATTGTTGATATATCTTACAACCGGTTGGAGGGTCCAATTCCAAGCATTACAGCTTTCCAAAGAGCTCCAATTGAAGCATTGAGAAATAACAAAGGTTTGTGTGGTAATGTCTCTGGCCTAGAGCCTTGCTCAACATCAAGTGGCAACTTTCATAGTCATAAGGCTAACAAAATTTTGGTGCTAGTTTTATCCCTCACTTTAGGCCCTTTACTGTCAGTATTATTTGTTTATGGGATCTCATACCTTTTTTGTCGAACTTCAAGCACATAAGAAGACAAGCATACAGAAGAATTCCAAACTGAAAATCTATTTGCAATATGGAGTTTTGATGGAAAAATGGTGTACGAGAACATTATCGAAGCCACGGAAGATTTTGACAACAAGCATCTCATTGGGGTTGGAGGACATGGAAGTGTTTACAAAGTAGAGTTGCCTAGTGGACAAGTTGTAGCCGTGAAAAAACTTCATTCGTTACGACATGAAGAAATGTCTAATCTGAAAGCTTTCACAATTGAGATCCATGCTTTAACAGAAATTCGACATCGCAACATTGTGAAGTTATTGATGTAGGAGGGTTTTTATAGTATTTTTAATATTTCAGTTTGTTATTTTATTTGTTTTATTTTAGTTTGTTATTTTTTTTGTTTTATTTCAGTTTGTTATTTTTTGGCACATTTGGGGTTTGTTATTTCCCTATTTAAGCTTAACAGTTGTAGCCTAAGAGGCAACTTTTATTCAATCAATAATATTTTAGAGAGTTTTTCTCAATTTCTGGTGGATTCCGGAACCCTATTTTCACAAGTTTGTCGCTTGCAAACTTGTTTCTTTTCAACCTACGTTTAGCGCTTGCTGTCCTACGCTTCCGACTGCGTCATTTGGCATCAAAGCAGGTTTCTCCTGTTCTTTTCCTAACGTGATCAGCCATGGGAGAGATCAAGCTATTACGAAGGCGGACTTTGACGCTTTGGTCGCGACGGTCAAGGCGTTAACATATCAGATGGCGGTGTTGACAACTAGAGTTGATGACATCATCAACAACAATAACAAAAATAATCCGAACAGGAGAGGTGGACCAATTAGGGTTCCACATGGTGGAAACGACTGAATTATTAAGGATTCGAGTTCTTCAAAGGTGGATGAGACAGATATAGAAGGTAGTGAGTCATATCAACGACCTACTCTGTATAATTCCTTCGATCAACTTTATGTTCTCAACTGTCCGCAAAATTTTCAATCCCACACACTTTCCCCTGATGCATTCTGTAGTACCCTAATTTTGTCCTACGCTTTTTAAAACAAAAATCAAAAAAAAAAAAATCAAAGAGGGGAAAAAGTCAAAAGTCAACAAAAGTCAACAGAAAAGTCAACTTTTCAAAATTAAGGACTTCGCAATGCGAAGCTCACTTCGCACTGCGAAGTCTGCGATTTTTCTGCAGATTTTTGGTTTCTTGGATTTAATTCCAGATTTTGTTGCACATCATTTCCATAATTATTTTAAGTAGCATTCATGGCCAATTGGGCCAAGCAAAGCCAGAGTTGAAAGACTTGCCATTAATGCCAAGGTTAGAAGCTTTTTCTTCCAACCTAGCATGTGACAAGCAAGTGGGCTTGCCCTTGGGCAGCTCTAGCCCCTCCCAGGTGACCTGCTAACCACCACAAGGTTGCCAGCCACCTGCTTGAGGACTTTCCTCCTGCTTGCTGCCCCAAAAACCAGTCAAACCAGCTGGATTTTTCTCACTTGAAAAGCCATGAGTGCCTACTCTGTTTTGCAGCAGCTTTTCACCCTCTCACACCAGCCAATTTTAGCCTTTTCATCCCTCAATCTCTGCACAATACAGTGCACGTTTTTATTGACCAACCATTGAGATTGCAAGGATTGATCCCCAAGCATTAGCCATTTGCAAATCAGCTTTGTTCTTCATCATTACCTTCTAGAATAGGTTGAATTTGTGGCTGAAATCAAGCTGGAACTTGCCCCTTGGCACAAGGCAGGGTTGCCTCTATCCATTAGCATTTAATGCAAAGGGATTCAGCTTGATCTTGGCCACAAATCAGCTGAATCAAGGGATTGTGTAATGATGACAAAGATTTGATTTTGGCCTATAAATACAAGGCAATGCCCAAGGTTACAAACACTCACAATTAGACAGAAAACACAACATTCAAAGAGCAGAAACTCTACTCATTTCAACCTACAAATCTCCACAAATAACCAGAAACAATCCATCCACACAAAGCTTTCAAAAGTTCAAGTTCATCACAAATCTTCAAACCTTTGTGAAAGCCTTCAACCAAATCAAGCCAAGTGCAGCTGGAGCTTTGCTAAGGAGTTCTGTAAGTTACTAAGCTCTTTATCTTGCATTTCTAATTGTGTTTGCATAGCTATTTTGGCTCAAAACCTTTTGGTCCTAAAAAACCCCTTTTGAATTTCAAAGAAATCCCAAGGTTTTCAAAACATCAAATTTGGTTTGTACAACCTTTTTCATCCCAAAAACTCAAAGCTTTTCACCCATATATAAGGTCTTGAGTGTGTTCAGAAGTTGTTTCTGAACAAATGTTCAGAAACAGCTTCTGAACCCAAAATTTCGCATGCTTCGCAGTGCGAAGTCATGGTCGCAGTGCGACCATGACAGAACTCAGAACCTGAGTTTTTGTGTCAAAACAACCAATTTTTGAGGTTCTAGCCCCAGAGCTCAGAACCAAAGAGTTTTTAAACCTATGTTCTTCAAATCATAACAAGGTTTTTGCATAATTTTGGCAAATCACAAGTTCGTATAACCATTTTGTGGGTAACTTGCAAAGCAAGTTATGTTCCCAAATTTTCAAAACCACATGAACCAACAAGCTATGTTCAGCTTTTCAATCTAAACTTGAGCAATAAATATTGTTCATGATGTTCAAAACTCAAAAATGAACATACACCGGTAATGTGCGCATTTTCGCAAAATGAGACGAACTTGCGCGTTTTCTAGCAAATTTGCTAAACCTTCCCATTTTGGGTTTTCAAACCAAATGTTTTGACTTACCTTGGGATTTCTAAAGAATTCAATCCAAAAACATGAATGAAAAAGGGATGGTGTGACGTATGTCTCTCCATCGCCCCGATTGTACGAATGCGTGACGTATGTCTCGTCGCTCGGACAATCGTCATTCCCTTTTAATATGTACAACCCTAACCAAACCAAATCTTGGCCCCTTGTGGTCAATCCAAACCTTTTGGTCCCCCGTTGGCCATTAGACTCAACCCCTCGACTCGTTTGAGTCCACTCGGTCAATGTTCGACTCGTCCGAGTCCATTGTACCCGTTCTTGATCTCAGTGGATCAATCGAACAATCACCCGACTCTTCGGAGTCCACTCGGTCAATGTTTGACTTGTATGAGTCCATTGTACCTCCCTTGGTCCCATAGCGACCAATTCAACCCTCTACCCTAACGGACGTACCTTTTAACAATTCTAATGTGATTCGCGAACGAACGCTTAATAAGTCTCCAAGTGCGAGCATACAAGCAACGTTTAATCGCAAGAATTCGGTTAAAACATCGTCCAATTAAAATTAACCAACACACATACGTTTTTCTACCAAAGAACTACGTATGCTTTGAATTCTCCGACTACCGGGAGATACGTAGGAGCAAGATCGACATCTTGTCAAGCACAATAATAAAAAACTTTTTTTTCTCTTTTCGTTTGTTTTTATCTCTTTCCCCCCCTTATTATATATTTTAAGCATAAATGAACATGTACGCGAAGTATTAAAAAGCAATTCAAGCTTTAACCAAATAGAAGGTTCCCGTTGAGTACAACGGACGTGAGGGGTGCTAATACCTTCCCCTTGCGTAACCGACTCCCGAACCCGACAATGGTTGCGATGACCTAATCCTTATCCTCATCGTCTAAAGGGTTTTATTATCGTTTCCCTTTACAACAAAAAAAAAAACTTAAGGGTTTATCAACGTTCCCTTTACACAAAAACTTTGGTGGCGGCTTCACAAAGGCACCCTCCGAGCGTCCGAGGACGACCTCGGAGGATCTGCGCGTCTTTTCCCCGAGGGAAAAAAACGAGGTGCGCACAGCTGGCGACTTCACTGGGGACCCTGTTCCCACTAGCAAGTCAAGCCTAACCTATTTGGGTTAAAGACAATTGCTTTATTTTCTTTGCGTGTCATGTTTATTTATTTTATTCATGCATGTTATATTTATGCTTTATGTTTATATTTGCTTTATTTGCTTTATATTCATATTATATCTCAAATGTGGGGGTTACTTGAGTGATGTTACTCCACATTGTTCGGGTTAATGCCGGACGTGTGAGGCTCTCTACCCGAGCTTGAGAAAAACACTAAGTTAGAAGGAGGTTGTGTGCGGAAGCCCGCGTTGACGTATGTCCGTGAGGTGGGATGTCCAACCCCGCTTAGATGAGATTTTCACGTGGAATTAATTGAAGTCATGTCGACGTATGTCCATAGACAACCCTAATTCCATGTGAGGTCTATGACTCTAAGGACCTCTTCTTAGGATATTTCACAATTTAGAGCCTACATGTGAGGATGGGGGGAAATTCCGAACCTTCATAAACCATACCCTTGCATAACATTTGCATTCATGAAAGTAATTTTCGCATCGTTTTGCTTTATAGGAGTTTAAAAAGAACGAACAAATATTAGCAAAAGAGAAATATGGATTCCGGGAATAAGAATACGCTCGCCTTCAAAATTAAAGCTCCTAGGGTGGAAAGTTTATTAGCTCTAAGCAAGAGGCTCTCTTCGGTCCACAAGAACATCTTCGAGGCAAGCTATGGGCTAATCCTTGATCTTTTACCCGTAAGAATAGATTCAACCGCCTTAACCACTTTGGCGCAATTCTTCGACCCACCTCTACGGTGTTTCACATTTCAAGACTTCCAACTAGCGCCAACTTTGGAAGAGTTTGAGAAGATTTTGGGTTGTAGCATGAAAGGTCATGAACTCTATCTCGGTCCGGGAAAGGATCCTACATTTGAAGCCATCGCCGAATCCCTATACCTCGACACCCAAGAAGTGGTATCTAACTTGGAAGTTAGAGGGAACCTTAAGGGCTTTTCAAGAAAGTTTTTGGAAGCCAAAGCTCGGGATTTACTAGCCAACAAAGAGGTAATGGCCTTCAACGCCATCTTAGCCCTCTTAGTCTACGGGATTGTCTTATTCCCCAACATGGATGATTTCGTAGATTTTCCGGCTCTAGAGGTGTTTATGACTAAAAATCCAGTTCCTACAATCTTAGCGGATTTTTATCATACCCTCTATTCAAGGCATGAACAAGCAAGGGGACGCAAAATTACTTGTTGCACTCCCGTGGTGCAAATTTGGATGATGTCCCACATGCCAAGGAACCGAGACTTTGTGGAAAACCGGGCCAAGCTCAAATGGTCGCAACGGATGACAACTCTCGCCGAGAAGGACATCCATTGGTTTTCACCAAACTTAGATGACCCGGAAATTATCCTCAGCTGCGGGGACTTCCCTAACGTACCCCTCATCGGTACTAAGGGATGTATTAATTACAATCCGGTCCTCTCTCTCCGACAACTAGGTTTTTCAATGGAAGATAAACCTAACGACCTTTTGTTGGAAGCTTTCTACTTAAGGGAAGGCGATCAAGACCCGGCATTGCTAGAGAGAATCCGGGGAGCATGGAGCCAAGTACGCAAGGGAAGGGTCGGCAAGAGAAACTGTGTCGCCAAACCCCTTTATACTCAATGGGTGAAGGAGAGGGTCAAAGTAATCAAGTTACCCTTCGTGGTCACAAACCCTCCAAAACCTCCTACACCTAAACCTATTGCAATCATTCCCAACAAAGAAGTGGAGGACCTCAAGGCTAAAGTTCAAGAACTCCAAAACAAAAACGGAGACTTAGAATTGAAGCACCTCCAAGCTTTAGGAGAGATTACTAGGACGAAGAGAGATCGTGATGAAGTGTCACATTCTCTCCTAGTATGCCAAAAACGGCTAAGAACCTCCGAAGGGAAAAGGGATTGGATAGGAGGCGGCTTGGTTAGTGCGGATGCCAACCTTGTTGCCAAGGACGAAGAGTTGGAAAGAATTCTACATTCCAACCAAGAGCTCAAGAAGTTTGGCGAACTAGCCATCGAAGCTCAACGAAAATGGAGGTTGAAATTCCAAGAGAAAAATCAACAGCTCCAAGAAGTAGTGAAAGACTACAAAGAGCAGCTTCAAGCCGAACGCGTCCAGCGGCAAAGACATGAGAGTCTCTCTCATCAAGGGAGGCTAAAGTGCAATCTTCTCGAGGAAGACATCAAGAAATTCGAAGAGTACTTCGACAAGATTGCAAGAGCTCATGGGGACCACATTGCACAACTACACGATGAGATTAGAAGTGCAAGAGTCAAGCTAGACCAGCGCAAGGAAGTGATTGAGTATGTATGGCAAGACGCCACCCGATTAAGTGAGGATTTCACTAAATTGGTTGCATTCTCAAATTTGGTGATCACCCAACTTCCAAAGAAGCTAGCGGAGGCCGAGATGGTCATGCCCTACTTTGTCATCCCTATGGAGATCCGGGAGTTTATGAAGTTCTGCAAGGACACCATAGATTTCTATAGGGAGGAGATGAGCAAAGCCGAGAAGCGAGCGGCTGTTTGATTTGTAATAGCATTAGTTACACTTTGTAAACAAATGTTATTTAATCAAATATATTTTGAAGTATAATCAATTTCCCGGTCTTTAATATTTCGAATTTGCTAATATTAATCGTGCACCTTTAAACTCCATAAAATAAAAAAAAACGCATATTTTGCATACTCATACATACATCCACATGCATCTTCATGCATTTTTTCAAAAAAAACTCATTCATTCCCATTAAAACAGTTCAAAGCAATCATAGCCCGAAAACCCCGAAAGCCCTCGGTCCAAGAACCAGATATTCAACACTCGTACGGAACACGAGCTAACAAACAAAGGATCATGGACAATTTGGAACAAACTCAAGCGGCTTTGAGAGAGGAAGTTGATGGAATGAAAGGAAAAATGGATCAGATGCTAGAGTTAATGCAAGCTCTGTCGGCACGAGAAAGCCACCCTCGCCCAACCACGGATGCATCCAATGTGCAATGGCCTCCTTATGGTTTACCTGTGGGTTATACCCCACCCTTTGAGAATGAAGGTCAAGGACCACCTCCACCACCGCTCACAATCCCCGTAAGGAATGAAGAGCGTCGTCCTCAAGGAACCTCCACTACTCAGCATGAAGTAATTCCCCACGATGTGGAGAATAGCCAGCTAAGGCAATCTGCTCCCGACACCACCCACCAAGACAATGATACCACCCAAATGTATCGAGTTTTGGAAGAGAGGTTGAAAGCTGTCGAGGGTTTCAGCTCATACGGTGCCCACAATGCCTTGGATATGTGCCTAGTGCCCGACGTGGTAATTCCTCCGAAGTTCAAAGTACCGGACTTCGAGAAATACAAAGGAATTCAATGCCCTCGGAACCATCTAAGGATGTTCTGTAGGAAGATGGCAGCTTACGCAATGAACGAGAAACTCATGGTGCATGTGTTTCAAGATAGTTTAAGCGGAGCGTCCTTAGATTGGTACATGCAGCTCGAGCGTACCCATGTCCAAACTTGGAAGGATCTAGCCGATGCCTTCCTAAAACAATACAAATATAATTTGGACATGGCTCCAAATAGGATGCAACTACAAAACCTCCTGCAAAGAAGCAACGAGTCCTTCAAGGAGTACGCTCAGCGGTGGAGAGAACTAGCTTCTCGTGTACAACCACCACTATTGGAGAGAGAACTTGTCGACACCTTTATGGGCACACTTCAAGGCCCTTATTACGACAAGATGATCGGAAGTACGTCTGCCGGTTTCTCCGATCTAGTCATGGTCGGTGAAAGAATAGAAGATGGAGTGAAGAGAGGAAAAATCCAAGGCCCTTCAGAAGCTCAAGGTGGAGCTAGAAAGCCCCCCAGCAACTTTCACAAAAAGAAAGAGGGGGAGACAAATGCCGTTCTAATGGGACCATCCTACCCGCCACCAAGTCAAATGCCTCACTACCACTATCCTTATGTGGCAGCAGCAACGACTCAAGGGCGTTACTCACCTCAAGTGATTCCCGCAAATCCACCTCGACAACCAGTAGTGTTGCCGCAGCAAAATCAACAGCAACAGCAACAAGGCGGGTACCCACCAAGGAATCAGACGAGCTCAAGGAACAGTTACTATACTAGGCAGTTTGATCCTGTACCCATGTCTTATGGTCAGATCTTGCCATACCTAATCCAAAAGGGTATGGTCGAGACAAGACTACTACCACCAATGTCGCCACCATATCCACAGTGGTACGACGCAAATGCCAAATGTGATTTCCACGCAGGATCCGTGGGGCACAATATCGAAAACTGTAGGGTTTTCAAACACAAGGTGCAGGATCTTATTGACAAGAAGCTGTTATCCTTCAAAGAGGAAAGCCCCAATGTGAAGAACAACCCATTACCGGGGCATGCGGGTCCCTCTGTAAACGCGGTGGAAGAACAAGAGGACTTTGGTCCAGTCAAAAGGGTATCCAATGTTAAAACTCCCCTGTCAACCATAAGGGAGCGTTTAACCGGCTTTGGATTATTCGAGGAAATGCACGTCAACTGTGAAGCCTGCAAGGTCAACCCGGATGAGTGCAAAGAGTTGAAGAACTGTCTTCAAGAGTTAATGGACCAAGGTTGGATCCAAATTGGCTACATAAAGGAGGGCACGGACATTGCTACCTTAGAGTCTAACGGCCCAAAACCTCTCGAGATCCCATACCAAAGGAGAGAGGTACCAATGCCAATACAACCCATAACATTCCACGTACCTGCACCCTTCTCTTTTGAAAGCACAAAGAGGGTACCATGGAATTACCAACCTGTGGCCTATGTGGAAGGAAAACCACTAGCCAAAATCGAGCCCAGCATCACTAACATTACCGGTGTTGGAGGAATGACTAGAAGTGGTAGAGTCTTCGCTCCGAAAGAACTCGGGAAGATGCCAGCTGTACTACCAAAGGAGCCGCTCAAAGAAAAGAGCGTGGAGGAAAAAGAGAACCAAGCGGGGCCTTCTCAAAAGTCAATCCCGCAAAAAGAGGCCGAAGAGTTCCTAAGGATAATCCAAAAGAGCGAGTACAAGATCATTGACCAGCTAGGTCAAACTCCCTCCAAGATCTCCATGCTATCCTTACTACTCAGCTCGGAAGCACACCGGGAAGCACTACTACGGATCCTCAGTGAGGCCCATGTCACCAAGGACATTCCGGTGGACCAATTCGACGGGATAGTCGGAAATATTACCTCAAGTAGGTACTTGGGTTTCAATGGCGATGAGCTACCCGACGAGGGGCACATTCATAACCGCGCCTTACATATCTCCGTGAAATGCATGGACCATATCCTCTCAAGAGTGCTAGTGGACACGGGGTCATCATTGAATGTCATGCCCAAGACTACCCTCCTCAAACTCTCATGTGAAGGGACCGTAATGAAGCCCAGTGCCTTGGTCGTAAAAGCTTTCGATGGGTCGAGAAGAGCCGTCATAGGAGAGATCGACTTACCGGTCCAAATCGGACCTAAGGTTTTCACCATAACCTTCCAAGTCATGGACATTAATCCAACATATAGTTGTCTTCTCGGACGACCATGGATCCATGCGGCCGGAGCCATTACCTCTACCCTTGCACCAGAAACTGAAGTTCATCATTGATAACCAAATGATTGTAGTTTCCGGGCAAGAGGACATGATGGTAAGCCATCTCTCGTCTTTCCGTTATATAGAAACGGATGAAGAAGCTGTGGACGTCCCATTCCAATCTTTGGAAGTGGCAAATGTCGTGACATTGAGCTCGAAGCCCAAGGAAGAGGCTAGGACAGCCATGTCATCATGGAGGGCGATAAGAGAGGCCCTAGAAGAAAGCCGACCCACCGGATGGGGCAAGTTAGTGGACATACCGGAGAAGAAAAATCGCTTCGGGTTGGGGTATCATCCATCGGCCGAAACTTTCTCAAAGCCTCCAAAGCAAGGGATCTTCCCCATTTCAGAAACATTCATCAGTGCGGGGTTTATCCATGAGGATCAAGTGGCTCTACTCGAAGACGTGGACGAAGACGTGCCCGAATTGGTGTACCGTTGCGCTTCGGATGAAGCTTTGAACAATTGGAGGGCTATCGCAGTTCCCGAGATCATTACCAGGATCAAGTAATAAACCATGTTTGTTTGTTTTTACTTTTATAAAAAAAAATCATTTAGCTCTGCCCAAGGCAAATGATTAGTCGTGTGGGGCCCCCATGTTTTTATAAGTTATTTACAATCATGAATAAAAGCAATCTTTTATGTTCATTTGAGTCTTTTTCTTTTTTTGCATTTGTTTTAAAAAATTTTTTTCTACAAAAAGCCTAAAAAAATCATACTCATGCAGATCTATAAATCCACCCTCCAAAAACAACACTACCTTAAACCCTTATGACTTCGATTGCCCGATTAATCAAACGGAAGATGATGAGGAGGACGATTATGAACCGCCTGAAGAATTGTCTAGACTTGCAAATCAAGGGGATAGGGTAATACAACCTCACCAAGAATCAGTTGAAAAGGTCAACTTGGGGACCGAAGAGGATAAGAAAGAGGTCAAGATAGGAGCCTCCCTGCACGAGGATGTGAAAGGAAAGTTGATCAAGCTTCTGCAAGAGTACGTGGATGTATTCGCTTGGTCGTATCAAGACATGCCGGGTTTAGACCCTAACATTGTTGTACACAAGCTGCCACTCAAGCCGGAATGCCCGCCAGTGAAGCAGAAATTAAGAAGAACTCGACCCGATATGGCTCTCAAGATCAGAGAGGAGGTCAAAAAGCAGTTCGATGCCGGCTTCTTAGCCGTAACCAAGTATCCAACATGGGTTGCCAACATTGTGCCAGTTCCGAAGAAGGATGGCAAGGTGAGAATGTGTGTGGATTATCGGGACTTGAATAGAGCAAGCCCAAAGGATGATTTCCCGCTACCACACATCGACATATTGGTGGACAACACAGCCCAATTCTCAGTCTTTTCCTTTATGGATGGCTTCTCGGGATATAACCAAATCAAGATGGCTCCAGAGGACATGGAGAAAACTACATTCATCACCCCATGGGGAACATTCTGCTATAAGGTAATGCCTTTCGGATTAACAAATGCCGGGGCAACATACCAAAGAGCAATGGTGACTCTTTTCCATGACATGATCCATAAGGAAATTGAGGTCTACGTCGACGATATGATTGCCAAATCCCAAACGGAGGAGGATCATCTAGTCCATCTACAAAAGCTTTTCGAACGCCTAAGAAAATTCAAGCTGCGCTTAAATCCTAACAAGTGCACATTTGGCGTTAGATCCGGAAAGTTATTGGGCTTCATCGTCAGCCAAAGAGGTATTGAAGTAGATCCCGATAAGGTAAAGGCCATCCAAGAAATGCCAGCGCCAAAAACCGAGAAAGAAGTCCGGGGTTTCTTAGGAAGATTGAACTACATCGCCAGGTTCATCTCACACATGACAGCTACCTGCGAACCAATCTTCAAGCTGCTAAGGAAAAACCAAGCCGTTCATTGGAACGAGGATTGCCAAGAGGCGTTTGACAAGATCAAACAATACCTGCAAGAACCACCGATCTTAATACCTCCGGTTCCGGGTAAACCCCTCATCTTATACCTAACCGTACTTGAAGGATCAATGGGTTGTGTGTTAGGACAACAAGATGAAACGGGAAGGAAAGAGCATGCAATCTACTACTTAAGCAAGAAGTTTACCGACTGTGAAACAAGGTATACTTCACTTGAAAAGACTTGCTGCGCTTTAGCATGGGCTGCTCGCCGTCTAAGGCAATACATGTTAACCCATACAACTTGGTTGATATCGAAGATGGATCCCATCAAGTACATCTTCGAAAAGCCTGCCCTCACAGGGAAGATAGCCCGTTGGCAAATGCTGCTGTCTGAGTATGACATCCAATATGTTGCTCAAAAAGCCATCAAAGGGAGTGTTTTATCCGAGCACCTTGCTCACCAACCATTGGAGGATTATCAGCCCATACAATTTGACTTCCCAGACGAAGATGTCGTAGCTTTGAATGACAAAGAAGTCACAAGCGATGATGAAGGACCAGAACCAGGAGCTCAATGGAAGCTCGCTTTCGACGGCGCCTCGAATGCCATGGGACACGGTATCGGAGCAGTTTTAATCTCCCCAAGAAATGGATACCAGCCCTTCACAGCAAGGTTATGCTTTGACTGCACCAATAACATGGCAGAGTATGAAGCATGTATCCTAGGTCTCGAAGCAGCAATTGATCTAAGGATCAAAAACCTTGAAGTATATGGTGACTCAGCCTTGGTCATCTATCAAGTCAAAGGAGAATGGGAAACGAGACACCCCAATTTAATTCCTTACCAAGCCCGGGTTGTAGAATTGATCAAGCATTTTGATGAAATCAATTTCCACCACATACCTCGAGAAGAAAATCAGGTAGCAGATGCTTTGGCTACATTATCATCAATGTACCAAGTAAATTCTTACAACGAGACACCAATCATAAGGATGGATCGTAGAGACAAACCGATTGTATGCGCATCAGTCGAAGAAGAACTTGACAACAAACCTTGGTTCTACGACATCAAGCGATACCTCGAAGAGCAAGAGTATCCAAAAATGTCTCGCACACCGACAAGAGGACCCTCAGAAGATTGGCATCCCAATTCTTCCTCAGTGGAAATACCCTCTACAAAAGAAATTATGACATGGTCCTGCTCAGATGTGTGGATAAACATGAAGCGGACATGCTCATCAAAGAAATCCACGAGGGATCTTTTGGAACCCATGCTAATGGGCATGCAATGGCAAAGAAAATCTTAAGGGCGGGCTATTATTGGTTAACCATGGAAGCTGATTGTTTCCACTATGCCAAGACTTGTCACAAGTGCCAGATTTACGCCGACAAAGTGCATGTGCCACCAACTCCACTGAATGTCATGACTTCACCTTGGCCTTTCTCTATGTGGGGCATAGATATGATTGGAATGATCGAGCCCAAAGCGTCAAACGGACATCGCTTCATCCTCGTTGCCATCGATTACTTCACCAAATGGGTAGAAGCAGCTTCGTATGCAAACGTAACCAAACAAGTGGTAGCCCGATTCATCAAGAAGGAAATCATTTGCCGTTATGGTACTCCCCACAAAATCATCACCGATAATGGGGCAAACCTAAACAACAAGACAATGAAGGAGTTGATGCAAAGATTTCAAGATTGAGCACCATAATTCCTCCCCTTACCGACCAAAGATGAACGGTGCGGTAGAAGCAGCCAATAAGAACATAAAGAAGATCATCCAGAAGATGGTGACAACATATAAGGATTGGCATGAGATGCTTCCCTTTGCGCTACATGGCTACAGAACAGCCATTCGCACTTCAACTGGGGCAACCCCCTTCTCCTTAGTATACGGTATGGAAGCTGTTCTCCCCGTAGAGGTGGAAATTCCTTCGCTAAGGGTCTTGATGGAAACCAAGCTAGAAGAAGCTGAATGGGTCCAAACAAGGTTCGACCAACTGAATCTCATAGAGGAGAAGCGTCTGACGGCAATATGTCACGGACAACTCTATCAAAGGAGGCTCAAGAGAGCATTCGACAAGAAGGTCCGTCCTCGAGAGTTCAAAGAAGGAGACCTAGTGCTCAAGAAGATATTACCTATCCACAAAGATCCCCGAGGGAAGTGGACTCCCAGCTATGATGGGCCGTACGTAGTAAAGAAAGCTTTCTCAGGCGGAGCCCTGATCATCACCACTATGGACGGAGAGGAGTTCCCACTATCAATAAACTCCGATGCAGTCAAGAGGTATTATGCCTAAAGAAAAAAGAGGAAAAAAGCTCGCTAATCGAAAACCTGAAAGGGCGGTTTAGGCAATAGAGAGCGTCCTGCTAGATTGAAAACCTGAAAAGGCGGTCTAGGCAAAAATTAAGGACATCAAAAAAGAAAATACACCCCGGTGGATTAAAAAACTCGAAAGAGCAATCCAGGCAAAAGTTAGGGGTTACAAAAAAGAAGAAAGGCAATGACTGCAGCATCCAAGCTCCGGACAAGATTCAAGAGGAGAGGGAATCGGGTCCTCGTCAGCATCTTCCAACAAACGAAAATATCGAAGTCATAAGGAAATAGCATGTGTTGTGCCAAAACCAATATTTTCTTTTTGCTTTTTCTTGTCTTTCTCTATCTCACTTCTCACTTTGTGTATTTTTACCCATTCAAGAGGTCAAATCTGCATTGAATAAATTTCCTTTTGTTATTTTATGTTCTCAGTAGCGCATAAAATTTTGTTTATTCATGATGAAAATGCTTTAAAACATGGGGAATAAAACAAAAGAATTTTCTTCCAAAAAAAGAGAAAAAAACAAACAAACTTTGCTTTATTTTGAATCTTCGTGAATTCTGAAAGAATTGCGGTAGTTCCCACCAAAATATTGCACCAAAAGACTTATGCTCCTTAGCTAAGGCAAGTGCATAACTCGCGGCACGCGGAGCGCAAGAAACCCCAAGGGTCAAGCGGAACAAAATTCCCCAATAAACGCCCTGAACATCCAACACCAACAAAGGCTGGATATCGATCATGCTTCCAAAATGATCCTTTATCCCCAAAAGCCAAACCTCATTGATACTCCCCAGGGAGTCTCAACCCCAAACAAAAGTCCAATCATTATTGGCAAAAACACAAATTTTCGGGCTTAGGCTCGAACTACACCGGTTTGATCCCATTTGGGTATGTAGGCAAAGGACCTTGTCCTTCCAAACCGACCAACCAAAAAACCAAACAAAACACAAATTTTCGGGCTTAGGCTCGAACCTACACCGGTTTTGATCCCATTTGGGTATGTAGGGCAAAGGACCTTGTCCTTCCAAACCGACCAACAAAAAAACAAAAAAAAAGGAGAGCCCAACTGTCATGAACACAACCACAAACAAAGACCCGACTCTGCTCGGCACCCAACCAACATCCCACACATCATGCATAACATAATTCATGCATGCATATACAAATTATTCATACATATGCATTTCATTTCATAAATCATGCATCATCAACAAGGGTTCTCCAGTGAGTATCACATATTCACCAACATCCATTAACATTCAAACCAGGGGGCACCTATTTAGGGTAAGACCGCAGCTCGTTAGGAATCGTATATCAGAAGCAGTTCCTGAATAAGATCACCTAGCTTAGGTATCAACCTCTAGAAGCAATTCCTAGAATAGATCACCTACCTCATTGTTCGACCTCTAGAAGCAATTCCTAGAGTAGATCACCTCCCCAGTGTATCGACCTTCAGTGTTAGCGGCTGAATAAGATCACAGCTCGTTAGGAATCGATATTCAGAAGCAGTACCTGAATAAGATCACCTAGCTTAGGTATCGACCTCTAGAAGCAATTCCTAGAGTAGATCACCTCCATCAATGTTCCACCTCTAGTGACAGTGCCTAGAGTAAACCACTACCCTTAGGTATCGACCTCTAGTGACAGTGCCTAGAGTCGATCGCCGCCATCAATGTTCAACCTCTAGTGACAGTGCCCTAGAGTCGATCGCCGCCATCAATGTTCAACCTCTAGTGACAGTGCCTAGAGTAGATCACCTACATCAATGTTCCACCTCTAGTGACAGTGCCTAGAGTAAATCACCACCCTCAGGAATCGACCTCTAGTGACAGTGCCTAGATAAGATTACCTTCATCCCCCCAGTGGATCTACCTCCAGTGTTAGCGGCTGGATACGATCAAACCCTACCAACCATTGCATTTGCATTTCGCGAAGGACAAAATTCGGGTCCTTCTTTTTCTTTTTACTTAATTGATCTCCGCAAAGAGTTCATGAGATGCCCTCGGCACTCACGCACTCTATGCGAAGACACAATTAAGTAGGGGCAGCTGTAGTACCCTAATTTTGTCCTACGCTTTTTTAAAACAAAAATCAAAAAAAAAAAATAAAAGAGGGGAAAAAGTCAAAAGTCAACAAAAGTCAACAGA
>WNNG01000016.1:0-108554 GCA_018208015.1 Medicago ruthenica | reverse complement strand
TCAAAAGCATAAAAGGCATTGATCAAAAGGTCTTTAAGGGTTGTAATTGGGCTAGGTTACAAAAGAATTGTCATATGTGGGATATTTGAATTCAAATGGCCAAGCAAAAGGAAACATTCATCTAATTACAACTTCCTTCTTTCTCCAATACAACACTTGGTGAATTTCTTTCTTTTCTATTCTTGATTGATTCTTGACAACTTTTCTTTTCTTTGAAATCTTGCAAACCTTTTCATTTTTCTCTTTTCTTTTTCTTGGTTTGCTTTTCTTTCTTTTTTTTTCTTTTTTTTTTTTTCTTGTTGTCAAGATCAATTAACATTCACCATACATTGACTTAAATAAAACCTTCCTTTCTCCCCAACTTATTCCAATGATACCCTAATCGAATGTTCCTTTGTTATTATGGCAAAGGTCAATAAAAACGACGGATAAGGGTTCAAAAGAAACAACAATCAGAATTTAATAGAGAGTTAACTGTGACTGAATTTTTTTACAAACTCCGCAATTTAAATAAGCAGATGAGCTTATTAAATTGACAGTCCACAGTTAACAATTCTGATTTCATTAGGCTCAGATGGTTAACAAATACTCACTCATCCACAGGGTAGGTTCATTTGGTCAAGTATTTCTCTCAAATTCAAAAATTGCCTTGATCATTTCAATGCTCTTATACAAGTTAAAACAACAACAGATTTAACATAATCTAACTGAGTTAAACATGGTATTGGTCTCCTGCATATATATACATTGGTTGAGGATTCCTCACATTTCGGCTAGTTCTAATTGGTTCAAACGTAAATATGTGCTTACTTAAAACTGAGTAACATAAACATTGTGTGCAAAGGACTCATTTCACAATCAAGTATATACCTAGAAAAACAGAAAACGAGTACCTTAGCTGCGCGCTTTCTCACTAACTTTTATCATTATCACTCACCTGATCTTTTGCTCATAGCTTTGGCTTAGTTCAAGCATTAGCTTCGAGTATTTGAACAGGGTTCACACAATTGAAAATTAACTATACTACTAAAACATGATACTAAAATAAATAGCTAAAACACACAAGATTAACATAACAAAAACTTAAACAACTTGTACCCAAAAGTACATAATAGTCAAAGTACAGAATTGAAATACGGAATTAAAAGTACGGAAACAAAGTACAAAAACAAAATACAGAAACAGAGTACGGGAATTCAAAAATACAAGCCATGGTATAGTTCAGACAATCCAAAAAAAATAAACGACTGAAAGCTTTAAATGGAATTTTTCCACTTATGCGCATGCTTTCAAATCCTTGTCTTGCTCCCAGCTCAATCCTCCATCTCCTCATCACTCGCAGTCTCCTCATCCGAACCCTCAGCTGCTACAACATCATCAGCACCAGCAACAACTGTATCATCATCATCATCAGCTACTGCAGCTCCACTGCCCCCTCCATAGAAGAATGGCCTGTCCCCAGGGTAGTTCACATAAGAACGATACTGATCCGGGGTCATCACCTGCTGAGCAGAGTCTGCTGGAGCACCCCAATGCTGCTGCATACGGTAGAGCGACTCCTGGATACCCAGCTGACCTCTGTAATGCGCCTCCATAGCATCCCAAGTAAAACTCTGATACCTAGGATCCCACTGGTGAATCTGAGGCTGCTGTGGCTGTGTAGGTGGCTGCTCCTGTGCTTGTGATGGTTCAGGCTGATCTTGGGTTTGGTGGTGGGATCTTCTGACTGGCCTCCCCTCATTGTGTCGGGCAATGTAAGCATCATCCACCGGGTTTACTATCTTCTCATGAATCTGTGGTGGGAGGACGATGCGTGCTTGCTGGCATAGGCCCATAATCAGTCCGGGGAAGGCAAGTGGACACTTAGCAGTGGTAATGCCACTCATTGCAACTGTCTTAAGTTCCTTTGCAATGATCCTGGCAACGTCCACTTTCTTCCCAGATAGGATACAGTAAATGAGGGGGGTAACATCCAATGTGGTGGAAGACATATGGCTTTTGGGGCGGATGTTGTGTAGGATAAGGTTAAGGATCACCTGAGCTGGCATAGTCATGTCCTGCTTCAATGCCCTAAAAGGCCTCCCAGATGCATTCAAATCATAATCTTTTCCTTCCTTGAAAATGGCCTTCTTAATCTCTTCGTGGTCCCAGTTGCCACGAGCTTGCTGAGCATGGTACTCACACAAGTATTCCGATTCAGCAGGAGTCAAAGGGTTTCCAAGGTATGCATTGATAGCTGGGCGGTGAAACTTCACGACATGGCCTCTGACAAAAGTCTGGAACTCAAAGGGGTCCTCAGTGTTGTCAGGGATTGCATTCGCATAAAACTCCCTGACAATATCAGCATTGATGTTTGTCGGAGGACTGACCAATGTCTCCCACTTGCGGCTCTCAAAAATTCCCAAAATGCCGGTGTATTTGCCTTGAGGACTGATGATAACTCTTTCTCATGCAAGAACTTCCTCTGAAGCAGATCCTGGTACCTAGCAGCGGTGGTGTGCGCTCCGGAAGCGGCTTGCAATCAAATGGAGCGGATGCACGAGAAGATCCTTCTCCGGCTTTCCTTTTGCTTCCGGTAGATTTAGATTTAGGTGCCATGCTGCAAAACAATCAGGAAAAATACACAGAACACAAATATTGATAGAGGTTAGTATAAAATCAATTTGAAAAACTCAGATCAAAAATTAGAAAATTTTAAAAATTTCTGGGTAAAATCGCTTAGCGACCCATATAATCGCTAGGCGAAAATGTTCATAATTTCTGGGTTTTCCAGATGAACTTTCGCCTAGGCGATCATACTTTCGCCTAGCGAAAATACGCAGAAAATGAAAAATTTTTCTGAAAATCTGCCTGGACTACCTCTAATCACTTCTAATCACAACCTAACACACCCAATGATCTCAGAAATGAAGTATAATAACAACTATGGCATACAAACATCATAAACCCAAGTTTATTTCAAATTTACACAAAATGGGTATTTTTCAAAAAGTGATTCAAAAACGTGATTTTGCATGGCAATCGTGTTGTTACTCTATTTCATTTCTAATATATACCTATCTAGAACCTAACCAGCATTCTAAACCTAATATCACAACAACAAACAACCTAATCTATCAAATCCATAATAAAACCCAAATTCGAAAATTTTTTAAAAAGAAAGCAAGAACAGAAGTCAAACCTGCTGATTCAATGCGAAATGCAGAGATGAAATGCTGTGTAGGTGCTTAACTTGGCTTGGGTTCAGTTTGGGTTAAAATTTTTGAGAGGAATTTGAAAGGTTTTGAGTTGTGTTTGTGAAAAATGAAAGAAGAAAAAAAATGGTTGAAAACCGGTTTTGGTAGTAATGGGGTGGTTGGGGAACGGTTGGGGAGTATTAATGGCATTGGGAGAGTTAATGGCTTTGGAAACAGGAACTGTCTGCCTTCGCATTTTCGCTAAGCGAACGTTCCATCGCTAAGCGAAATGGATTTGGTCAACACTGGTCAAACTGACCTATAATTATCGCCTAGCGAGCATGTGTGTCGCTTAGCGATCCATGACAGGTAAAATTTCAAGTTCTGAATTTTTGACTGGTTTCTGATTTTGAATGAAAAATGACCTAACTAAAATGCAAAGCAGTAAAATACTTACAAAATTGGGGTGCCTCCCAACAAGCTCTTGTTTAACGTCATTAGATCGACGCCTGATTCGCTTAAGTGTAAGAATCAATGAGAGAAATTGTTGTCGTGTGCCGAACAACTTCTCCTCCAAAATATGGTTTCAGCCTTTGTCCATTCACTGTCCATGTCGACTTTGTGATAGGATCCTCAAGTTCCACAGCTCCATAAGGCTTTACTTCTTTTATCATGAACGGACCGGACCACTTGGACTTCAATTTACCCGGAAATAATCGCAGTCTTGCATTGAACAGCAACACCATCTGACCAGGTCTGAATTCCCTCTTCATGATCTTCTTGTCATGATACCGTTTAACCTTTTCCTTATAGAGCTTGCTAGACTGATAGGCTTGGTCACGCATCTCCTCTAACTCATGCATTTGAAGTTTCCTCTTCTCCCCAGCTTGCTCTTGATCAAAGTTCAAAAACTTGAGCGCCCAAAACGCTTTGTGCTCCAACTCGACCGGCAAGTGGCACGCTTTCCCATACACCAACTGGAATGGGGTGAAACCCGTAGGAGCTTTGTATGCGGTCCTATAGGCCCACAACGCTTCGTCCAGTTTCATCGCCCAATCCTTCCTTGAAGATGACACGGTCTTCTCAAGTATCCGCTTGATTTCTCGGTTGGACACCTCGGCTTGACCGTTCGTCTGTGGATGGTATGGTGAAGCTACCTTGTGCTTTACTCCATAGTGCTCAAGTGCTTTTGCTAACTGCTGATTGCAGAAGTGAGAACCTCCATCACTTATAAGCACTCTTGGAGTTCCAAATCGGGAGAAGATGTTCCTTTTCAGAAACTTGACCACTGTTTTGCTGTCAGCTTTCTGAGATGCTATTGCTTCAACCCACTTTGAAACATAGTCGACAGCCACCAGAATATACTCGTTGTTCAAAGAAGATGGAAATGGCCCTACAAAGTCAATACCCCAACAATCGAAGACTTCGACTTCAAGGATACTTTGTAGAGGCATTTCATTCCTCTTTGAAATCCCTCCGGTCTTCTGGCAACTCTCGCATTCTTTCACATGTTCATAACAATCCTTGAACAACGAGGGCCAATAAAAGCCAGCTTGAAGAACTTTAGCTCCAGTTCTTTCTCCACTGTAGTGACCACCATATGGCGAGTTGTGACAATGCCACATGATGTCCTTGGCTTCTTCTCTAGCAACACATCTTCTGATTAAGTGGTCTACTCCAATCTTGAATAAGTACGGGTCATCCCAAATGAATTGAGTGGCGTCTCTCAACAACCTTTTCTTCATTTGCCAAGTGTAATCCTCCGGAATGAACCCCGTTGCTTTGTAGTTGGCCATGTCCGCGAACCATGGTCTTTCTTGCACAGTAAGCAACTGTTCATCCGGGAACTCTTCAAGGATGTCCCTTTCATTCTTCGTTATCTCTTTGTTCACCAATCTGGACAGGTGATCAGCTACAAGGTTCTCAGTCCCCTTCTTGTCCTTAATCTCCAAATCAAACTCTTGGAGTAGCAACATCCAACGGATGAGTCTCGGCTTTGAGTCGGGTTTGGTAATCAAGTACTTAATAGCTGCATGGTCAGTCCAAATAACAATTTTCGAACCTATGAGATACGAACGAAATTTTTCTAATGCAAACACTATGGCAAGTAATTCTTTTTCAGTGGTAGCATAATTGACTTGTGCGTCATTTAAAACTTTACTTGCGTAGTGTATAGCATGAAAAATTTTGTTTTTGCGTTGACCTAACACCGCGCCTACCGCATAATCACTTGCATCGCACATAAGTTCAAAATCGTATATCCAGTTTGGTGCGGTGATTATGGGTGCGGATGTTAAGCTATCCTTCAAACTATTAAATGCATTTAAACAGTCAATATCAAAATCAAAAGACTTATCTTTGTTGAGCAAGTTGCTCAATGGCTTTGCGATTTTTGAGAAGTCTTTGATGAATCTCCGATAGAACCCGGCATGGCCTAGGAAGCTTCGGATCCCTTTGACATTGACTGGTGGTGGAAGTTTTCCTATCACGTCGACCTTAGCTTTATCAACTTCGATACCCTTGGAGGAGATCTTGTGACCAAGGACAATACCCTCGGTTACCATGAAGTGACACTTCTCCCAATTGAGCACCAAGTTGGTTTCCTTGCACCTTTTCAGTACCGTATCCAGATTTTCCAAGCATAAATCAAACGATGACCCGAAAACTGAGAAGTCGTCCATGAACACTTCAATGCTTTTCTCTATCAAGTCGGCAAAAATAGCTTGCATGCATCTTTGAAATGTTGCTGGAGCGTTACATAAACCGAACGGCATGCGTCGATATGCGAATACCCCAAAAGGACATGTAAATGCAGTCTTCTCGTGATCGTCTGGATTCACTGATATCTGATTATAACCCGAATACCCGTCTAGGAAACAGTAGAAAGCTTGTCCTGACAGCCTCTCTAGCATTTGATCCATAAATGGTAGAGGAAAATGGTCTTTTCTCGTTGCTTTGTTCAACCTCCGGTAATCGATACACATCCTCCAACCGGTCACGGTTCTCGTCGGTATGAGCTCATTCTTCTCATTTGTGATAACCGTCATACCTCCCTTCTTAGGGACAACTTGAACCGGACTAACCCAAGTACTATCCGAGATCGGATATATCATGCCGGCTTCTAGTAGCTTCACTACTTCTTTCCGGACTACTTCTTTCATGTTTGGGTTTAGCCGTCTTTGAGGTTGTGCCACCGGCTTATAATCCTCTTCCATCATGATCTTGTGCATACAATAGGAAGGACTTATCCCTTTTAAGTCGGATAGTGTCCAACCTATTGCTTCTTTGTTGGACTTCAAAACTTCGACCAATCTGGTTTCTTCTTGGTTTGATAAGGAGCTACTAATGATCACCGGTTTGGTACCCTCTTTGTCAAGAAAAACATACTTCAAATGTGAGGGTAATATCTTCATCTCCGGTTTCACTTCTTCTACTTTAGCATCATTCGTCAATTCCTCGATTATAGCTTTGTGAGGAGGAATTTCCTTCAACGAATCAAGCTCCTTCAAACACTCTTCAAGCTCATGTTCATCTTCTTCTCCTAGGATACTTAGTGCGTTTGTCAAAACTCTCTCAAGATGCGTCAAATCATGCAACTGGTTTCTCGTATCAACTATCAATTCTTCCGTTGCATCCATCTTGAGACACGCAGCTTTATCACTAGGGAACCTCATGGCTTCATGGATGTTGAAATTGACTTCTTCATCGTCCACACGGACTTTCATTAAGCCTCCGTCAAGATCAATCATCATCCGTGCCGTTTGCATGAAAGTTCTTCCAAGAAGTAGTGGCACGTCATCATCCTCCGGAATATCCATCACTACGAAGTCGACCGGGAACAAGAACTTGTCGACTTTCACCAACACGTCTTCAGCAATTCCCAATGGACGAGTGTAGGATTTGTCGGCTAATTGCAAGGTTAAGTTGGTTCTCTTCACAACTATATGACCTATCCTTTTGACAACGGATAGTGGTATTAAGTTGATGCTTGAACCCAAATCAATAAGTGCCTTGCCGACATCCACATTGCCAATGGACACGAGCAATGTAACTTTGCCCGGATCTCTCTTCTTTCTTGCCAATGTGTTTTGGATGATCTCGCTACAATTTGCATCTAGCAAAATTGTTTCTTCTTCATTGAACCTTCTCTTCTTGGATAAGATTTCCTTCATGAACTTGGCATAGGTAGGCATTTGCTCTAAGGCTTCCGAAAATGGTATATTGATTTGCAATCTCTTAAAAACTTCAAGGAACCTAGCAAACTGCCTCTCCTTCTCTTTTTTGGCTGGTGTAGTTGGGTAAGGTAGGTGTGGTGTTGGTGCATTCTTCACAATATCTTGCTTCTTACTCTTCTCCTTCACCACATCCTTTTTCCATACAATGTTTTCATTTTCAACTACATCCTTATTATTTTTTTCTACTTCTACATCCTCTATATGTACATCCTCCGCTTCTTCCTCACGCCCTTCATCTTCATCCTTCTCTATCACCTCATTCTCAACCACCTTCCTCTCTACTTCTAAATTGTCCCCGATACCTTGGCCAATTACCTTCCCGCTCCTTGTAGCTATTGCCTTGCAATTTTCGTTGTCTCTTCTTGCAAGGACTTCCTCATCAAAATGACTTAATTGTCATTTCGATGATGATGCATGATCCTTCGGGTTGGTTTGTGTGTTGGCGGTAAAGGTTCCGCCTTGTTGAGTAGCTTGTGAAAGTTGTTGTGCCAATTGACCAACTTGCGTCTCCAGGTTTTTAATGGACGCATCGGTGTTTTTCTGGTTGGCCATTGACTGCTGCATGAATAGATTGAGGGTCTCATCAGTGGATTGGTTGCGGTTTTGTTGTGGAGGTTGGTATTGGTTATAGTTCTGGTAAGGTTGTCGGTTGTATTGGCCAGCTTCTCCTCTCCACCCTTGACCATAATTTGGGTTATTCCCTCTTGGGAAGTTGTTTGGATGGTTTTGGAATTGGTTAGGAAACTGTTGAGGCCTTGGTTGATTACCAACATAGCTTACCTCTTCTGTGGGGGGTGGACAGAATCCGGTTGGGTGATCTCCTGAACAAAGCTCGCAAGCTGCGACTTGATGTTGTTTTCTTTGCTCGTTTTGAATGTCCTTTATCTGTTGGGGAAGGTTGGTCATTTTCTTCGTCAACTCTTCCACTTGTTGCGTGAGCAACTTGTTTTGTGCAAGGATTGCATCATTGGTTCCCAACTCTAAGATTCCAGTCTTCCTTTGGCTTTGGCTCCGGTTGTGATGAGCTTGGTGATCGTTCAATGCCATTCTATCAATAATAGCAACAGCTTCCTCCGCGCTCTTGGCCATTAAAGAACCACCAGCTGCAGCGTCAAGCAAAAGCTTTGATTGTTGTAGCATTCCGTTCCGGAAGAGATGAATTTGTGTTAACTCATCAAATCCATGGTTCGGACATCTCCTGAGCATTGACTTGAAACGCTCCCAAGCTTCACATAGTGTTTCACCAGTACCTTGTGAAAACACCGCAATGGTTGTCTTTGCCTCCATAAACCGGTTCTGAGGGAAAAACCTATCAAGGAATTTCTCCTCAAGTGTATTCCAATTTGTCATCACCGTTGGAGGTTGGTCTAAGTACCACTCCTTTGCTTTGCCAATCAGAGAATGTGGAAACATTCTCATCCACATTGCCTCCTCATTATTTTCCGTCTCACCGAGTGTTCCCGCAATCTCATAGAATTTTGTGAGATGTTGGTACGGGTCTTCATGATCTAATCCTGAGAATGGATTAGCATATAAGATTTGTAGGATTCCCGTCTTCATTTCTGTTTGCTTGGCAGTCCTCGTCGTTTTCCCTAGTTGTGCAAAACGACGTGGACTGTTGATACATGGAACCCCAGAACCTCCTGCACCATCTCCTCCTGGATCAGCCATTTGAAATTCTTGGTTCGGATTAGGACTTGATGAATGACTAGAAACAGAACTCTCCTCTTGTTGCCTCCTCTTAGCTTGTTGCTTCTTTCTCCGATTCTTGCTATTAGCTCTTCTAGCTGTTCTTTCTATCTCGGAATCAAAAAGAAGTTGGTCCTCGGAAATTTGACCTCGCATAAACGATTTCAATAATCTGACCACAAAGAATTAGCAAACAAGATGGATAAGAGTATTAGTTATATACATAAAAGAATTTTGTGCAAAATTGCTTAAAACCATAATTAAAGTTGCAATGATTATAACATCATAAAACTTTAATCCCCGGCAGCGGCGCCATTTTGTTATACGAACAAAAGCAAGTATCAGTTTTTATATCGTTCCACAGGGATTAAGGCGATGTCATATTCCGTTCAACTTCGATTATCGTTTTAAGTTAGGGTTTACTTGTTTGTTTTACTACACTACTCATACTTTTAAAACATAATAAATAAATGGTAGAGAAATAGGACATAGAGGGTGTTTAGGATTGACTTTCATCAATCAAACATTGGTTATATCCGATTGATCACAAATACGAATTCTAGCGTTTTCTTATATATTGCATTATTACGTATTGCTCAACAACATCATTGATTTCCCAAATGACGTCGTGAGATCGATTGTATCGTTTAATCGATGATTTCTCAATCTATTAAACGATCCAAAAGCATTAAGATTCAATACTATAATGTAATTATCAAAATCAAATCCCATTTCTAGAATTTCTTATCTTGATAGAAAATCATTCTAAACCTAGATTCAAAAGCCTTTTTCAACAACATTTAAATCAAACATAAGATTGAAAAGCAAGAAGAAATTCAATGGTATATAAAAATTGCTAGAATCATATATTGAATAATCAAAAGTTTACAACATGAGTGATAGATTACCTATCAATCCCAACAAAGGAGATTGGTTGATCATTTTCATGACAACACTTGCAAAATAAGAAAGGAAGATGAAGATAGTTGAGAGCTTGATGTCTCAAAGCTTCTAAAATCTATTCTTCAATCCAAAGTTACTTGCTATTTTGAAGTTCTTCTCCCTCTATGCCTAATCTCTCTTTCTTAGGAATAAGCTCTTAAATTTCGTGTAAAACTGTAGTCAATACAATAGTAACTTTTTAACCTAAAAGCTGAAAATAGCTTAAATACTAAACTGATAATTACAATTTCGCTCAGCGATACGTATCATCGCTCAGCGCGAAATTCAAAACAGCCAATAGAGATTTGCCACGTCATCTTCTACAGTTAGACCGCCTTGATGATGTCGCTGAGCGAACCAAAATATCGCTGGGCGAAAATAGCTCCCCTGTTCCAGAAAATCCCTGTCTTGAATCGCCAAGCTTTCGCCTCAGGATCGCTAGGCGAAAGTGTCCTTTACTGTTCCAGCTGAACTCTCTGCCTACCTTCGCTAAGCCTTCGCTTTCATATCGCTTGGCGAAATATCCTGATACACTTCGCTCTGCAATCGCCCTAGGATCGCTAGGCGAATGTCTTCATGCTTCTCTTCAATAATTCTTTTGATGTTCAGGTCCTGGCTTGCTTTTTCCTACACAAATGGGGAAGAATGAGATATGCAAAGAATAATTGGCATTTATTCATAAATTCCATGCTTTTCCTAAGATAACTTGCAAAACAAGTAACTAAAAGGCATTATAAAAGACATGGATTTATTCATAATTTGCCACTTATCACTTATCTCAATAACTTAGAAATCATTATTCATACTAGGAGTTTGCCAATCTCCCATCGTCCTTGTCACTACTTATTCTCGTTTTCTTATCGTGGCATAAGTGTTTTCTACACCGATAATTCCAAACTCATGGGAGTTTAGTCCAAATGAAGAGTGGCTTAAGTCGTCTCACATATCATTATATAATATATTTCATAGCATATAACTTACATACATAAGCGAGCACGGGTAAACTATACATTACCACATCTTTGTCCGACTAACGGGACATTATTCTTAATCTTAACATACTTGAGACACTACCACATCAATTGGGGAAATCTTTCTTACTCTTAACTCATTTCGTAACATCCGGGATTTGCCTTTCAACTGGCTTGCCAGGTTTGCCCCGCCAATGTTACTCATGTTTATTCTTAAGTATACAACAACCTATAATGTAAATTTATGGTTACGATTCACTGGTTTCACTAACTTATTTCTCGTCCTGGACTTCGAATTCAAGATCCTTATTTTCAACGGAAAACTTTACTCGATTGCTACCCAAAAGCACACTCAGTCTTTAATCCTTTAGTCATAACCTGAAACTACGCAGCCCTTTACCGTGGACTATGAATAACTTTTAATCAACGTAAAAGTTCTCCTTCCTTTACTGGTGAACATTAAGTTCAAGACTTCCGAAATCTTCGGCTAATATAGGTTAACACGACATGGTTACAACATGAAATTAAACTCACTCGCCATTGCATTGTCGTATCTAATCAAGGCCTCTATTCAATATTTCATTCCTCATAGATTTCGAGGTTTAAAGCATTCATCAACTCAACTTCCATAACTTTCCATTAGAACTCATGATATGTTCAATTCGCTTATACTTACTACTATCCCGTATAATAGGAATTAAGCACTTAACATCTTTTCATACTCTAAGCCTCAGCTTAGCGTTGTTCATTATATCATTCTTGGATTACCACTCCGCTGCGCCACTCTGATTTTAACACTCGAGTTAGCATCGGAGGAAGACTTCACTATTGTCACATAAAATTTCATCGATCAATCCTTTTACTCTATCACTTTGTAATCATTGTAACAAATTTGTCTGACGTTACCATTTCTCTTGGACAGCTCTTCATGTAGAATCATTAAACATTGCAGAAACCCGATTGGAAATATATCTGAGGCAGCTTAAATTCATGTACATCCATTTGTGGCAACTTCTAAAAAAAAACACTTATAGCTTCTGACGGTTCATACCTTTCATTTGAGTCTTGTTACTATTCTCTCTTTCTTTATCCGTAATGATTTCGTATCCATAATCTTCCCGGGACAACTTTGGTCTCCTTAGCTCTATCATGTCCCTTAAGTTACCCTTGAGTTTCTACAGAACAATCCGTCCTGACAGTTCCAAATTCTTACCAGTTCTCTAGAATGCCCAACGTAGGTTGCGTTTCTTCGAGTGCCCGATTAATCTATCTTAAACTTTTGCACATTATCATGATCTATTGGATTCCTCCAGTATCTCGTTATTGTATTCACAATTCAAATCTATACCTTATTACCGCCCTCGGAAACTTATCAACACGAGGTGATCTCTTCTATTCTATAATATTTGTAGAAGGAACCTCTTCAATGGGGAACAAACGGCTCCTTAGCATTAACCTCAATCCTAAACTTTCATGTTCAAGACGATCCTCCGTATATTAAAATCTCAACATAATTCTCGGCTGAAATCCCGATCATCCTTCTACACTGGTCTACTATAACCTTGTGTTATCCTGAACTTGCCTTCTTTAACCAATCCAGGAAATTCAATACTGTTCATCTAATTAAGAGTGTTCAACTTAATTCGTCCATCTACATAATAAATTCCAGCCTAGCTTCTCTTACTTCTAATCTTCTTACCATTAGGATACATCCAAAAATTTGATTCACGCTTCGACATGCAACAAGTCTTATTGTTACCACTTATTCATCCATCTTAGTTCTTAGGCTGCATATCATCTCCTTTTCTTATTTCGCAAATCTGGTTCAGGAGACGTGGCTGGTCTGATGGGGTCAAAATTACTTGTGATTCATACTCATTAACCACACTTGAGTGGTTAGTTTCATCTGTCCAAATAACTCACGAAATCCATAATTAATTCTCTTAACCGTTCGGACATTAAAATCTCATCCGATTCAAGTTCGATTCTTCAACTCTGTACTCAGAACTGTTACTTAGTCCACACTTCACTTTACCTTCGCAAACTACGGTTTCCGTCAAGGTTCCACGTCATTCCCTAGAGCATTCCATGATTCCTTATTCCTTATGTCTTCCGCAGACGAGGCATCGTCCAACGAGGCGTCCAACTGAGTTGAAGCACTTCACCTCAATGTTAATTATCCTTTATGTCTCTAAGACCTTGCCATTATCAGGCTTCGTCACTTTACAGTTTGATGGCCACCATTGGCATGAATACTTCTTCGCCAATTCCGTCTTAGAATTCTGTCACCTTAATCTTCGCCATTCACACACTTCATTCCTCCTTGGTCACATTCAGCTCTCGGACATTTATCCTAACTGTCATATACTAGATTGAGTTGATCAGGCTCAACTAGATGTGACCTTTAGAACAATATCCGGAACCCAATGGTCCCACTACTTTTATTGAAACTTTAATGACCCAAGACACGGTCTGAATCGACCTGCTCTGATACCAATTGTAACACCCATACTAAATTATCTAGAATATTTAGCATGTGAATTAATCTGATACTGGGTACATTAAAATTTTCAATAATAATAATAAATACATCTGAATGAGTACAAGTTGTCTCGTTAATACATTTATCCAAACATCATCTATAAATACATAAACATATCCTGATAACCTTCTGAGCTTCTCCGCGACGAGCAACTGTACTCCATCCAGCGTCTTCCTGGTGAAAATATTCATGAACAATCACTAGCTTACCTGAAAACCTGCACCAGAAGGATAGGGATGAGACATAATGTCTCAGTGAGCTCCTACCCTACCTACTGTTGGCAACCTCGGGGAACCTAGGGTCGCCGTGCCTACCTCGGCAATCTTGGGGATACCTATGATCGCCAAGTCTTAACCTTATCCATAGTGGGCTATCTGACTGATCCTGCTAAAC
Organism: Medicago ruthenica; assembly: GCA_018208015.1. Classification (NCBI taxonomy): domain Eukaryota; kingdom Viridiplantae; phylum Streptophyta; class Magnoliopsida; order Fabales; family Fabaceae; genus Medicago; species Medicago ruthenica. The sequence continues at coordinate 94,606 of WNNG01000016.1, read as the reverse complement.
TGTGTAGTCATAAACTGGACTACATCCTGCTAAACTAGTGATCAAGGGGAAACCTAGGATCACTATCTGATAACTGATACTGAATAGTCCTGAGAACTAGACTATATCCTGATAACTGGGTGATCGAGGGGAATCTAGGATCACCGCCTGATAACTGATTAACTGATACTTGTCTGATAACTATTCTCTGTCTGATAACGTAATAAAATAATTAACTGATAAATGTCTTATGTTAGCTGTTAGCATTGAACAAACATTATTATCTGGGTTCATTTTACGGAATGCCCCCGGGTGGAGTAACCCCGAAGCACATTCCCCTGATAACCGGTGAAAATTCCTATCATATCAGGCTAACACCGGACTCCTCTTGTCGTCGTGCGGTCATCCTTGCGGAATAACACGTCCCACTGGCGTGAACCTCCTGTGTCCCACTGGCGTGAACAGCAGAAGACACGACTTAACTTACGCGTATACCCCCCCGTGTCCCACTGGCGTGAACGACGGAAGACGCGAATTAATATACTTTCTTATTAATCTTAACCTATACATGAACCTTTCGTGCCCCACTGGCGTGAACAACGAAAGTCATGGCTTATTATTAATCTTAACTGATGCGTATACCTCCCGTGTCCCACTGGCGTGAACGACGGAAGACGCGAACAAATATACTTTAAGCTTATGCATGAACCTTTCATGTTCCACTGGCGTGAACGATGAAAGTCACGACTTAAAGGTAATAATCTTAGCCTTTACTCTACGTGAACCATTCGTGTCCCACTGGCGTGAACATCGAAGGCCACGGCTTATTCTTACTAATTCTTGAACTCTTAACCTATATAAGGCTCTAAGCTTGAAGTCTATATCACTCTTGAGCTTGCTTACACTTAACTGTGTTTGATAAACTGCTTAGTAAGGGATAATCCCAAAACTAGTTCTTATATTTCTATATAATGACTTGAGGATTAAGTCATCCATTCTAATAATCTTATGCCTATCATCCTCACTCTATAATGTTGATTTAAACATCTTAAGGATAGGTCTTGATATGCTCTTTAGCAATGCTTAATCATTACATGTTGATCCTTAAATCCGAAGCAGTATTGGATAGCCGAAACGGTGCAAGTAAAATTGAAAAAAAACAACATAATCCTGTCCCTTCAAAATCGTGACACGATTCGTAACACGATTGGGCAATCGTGACACGATTTGGCAATCGTGTCACGATTTCATACCCAGAAATCGTGTTGGTTTCTGCCTGTAAAATCGTGACACGCTGGTAAAATCGTGACACGATTTTAACTGCAGTTGGACAGCATTTGGCAAGTTTAAAACATGTTTTCCACCAATTTTGGTCTATCCAATCATGCCCAACATCACAACAGTTTAAATGGTAAATTCAAAGGCTTATCAACAGAATTCAACATGTATGATCAAGGATTGCTATCAAAATGGAATTAGGGTTCAAATGATCATAACTTATTCATAATGCTAAAACTCATGAAATACTCAACAAGGTGGGTTCTATAACCCCTAGGGAGCTCACCTTAGGTCTCAATTGGTGCTTGCTATAATCTGAAACCAAAGCCCTAGCTTCAAGCTTCCACTTCTCTTGAGTTCTTCCTTAATTCTCCTTGTTATTCTTTTACTACTCCTTGCTCTAACTTCCCCAAAACCCAGCTTGCTAGCATAAACTTCCACAAGAATTGGGATGAAATCTTGATGAGTGAGGGAAGAAGGATGAGGGCGTGAGGGTTGTGGAAGAAGGGGAGAGGAAGTGCTGAAAATGGGAGAGAGTGGAAGAGTGTAGAAAAGTTGGTAAGATATTCTTACCACTTATTCTTAAAACAATCTCCCTTCTCTTCTAAATTACCATTATGCCATTCCAAATATTTACTAACTTGCCATACTTGCTTCATCAGGTTCCAATACTAATAATCGATACTTATAAACGGAATATTACACTTGCCATATAAATAATCCCATTGACTAACAATTTACCAAATTGTCCCTTGCTTAAAACATTTCTGATACATCGTCCAAATATTAATAAATACTCGAGTCTTAGGCGGGATGTTACAATATGCATAGTTCGTGAATGCTTCGTAATAATATACGTCGCGACAAATAGCAATACTCTTAAAAGAATTCATTTAGTAAAAAAAAATCAAAAAAATAATAAAACAATCCTTAAAAAAATATAGCAAAATAACATTTTTTTTTTTGAAGGAACAAAAAAACATTTGTTAAACATAATAAAGAATAAATATGAGTGATGGCTTGTCTTGTATATAATAATCATTTTAATTTGTAATAGCAACCTGTTCTAAGTATAATATTTATTTTAAATTTGTATCACCGGCAACTTGTCCCAGTATAATAATTATTTTGAAAATTATGTCATTGATGACTTGACTCGTGTATAATAATTATTTTAATTTTTTTATCAATGACAACATGTCAAGTGTATAATAATGTTTTTTAAATTTTGAGCACTGTGAACTTGTCTCGTTTATAACAATTATTTTAAAATTTGTATAAGAAACGACTTCGCCCATGTATAATAATAATTTTTAAAGTAAAAGGTGACAACTTGTTCTGTGTGTAATATTTAATTGACTAATACTATATATCAGTGATGACATGTCACATGTTTAAAAATTATTTTAAAATTTATATCATTGAGAACTTGTTTCTTGTGTTGTAATTATATTAATTTGTTTATCAATGACAACATGTCCCGTGTATAATATTAATTATTAAATTTTTAAGAGTGACAACTTTTTCCTTAAAAAAAGGAGTGACAACTGTTATTGTGCATAACAATTATTTTCAAACTTGTAATATCAAGGACTTGTCTCGTGTACAGTAATAATTTAATTATTTATTTTGAAGGATAATTATTTTAAAATTTGTATGAGTGACGACTTGTCTTGTGTATAATAATTATTTTAAACCTTTAGCATTGACAACTTATCTCATATGTAATATTTATTTTAAAAATTGCATCATCGATGACTGTCCCAAGTATAATAAATATTTTAAAACTTGTATCAATAACGACTTGTCCCGTGTATAATAATTATTACTAAATTTGTATCAGTGAAGACTTGTCTCGTGTACAATAATTATTTCAAATTCTTTTTGAAGGGATTATTTCAAAATTTTAGCAGTGACAACTTGTTCTATGTATAACATTTATTTAAAATTTTGTATCACCAATGACTTGTCCCGTGTATATTAATTATTTTACAAATTATATCATTGATTCCTTAAAAAAAATTATATCATTGATAATATGTCTCGCGTAGAATACTTATTTTAATTTTTTTATCAATGGCAACTTGTTAGTTCTGTGTATAATAATGTTTTTTAAATTTTGAGGAGAGACAACTTGTCTCATTTATAACTATTATTTTAAAATTTGTATCAGTAACGACTTGGCCCGTGTATAATAATAACTTTTAAAGTTAACAGCGACAACTTGTTCTGTGTATAATAAATATTTTATAATATATATAAGTGATGACATGTCACATGTTTAATAATTATTTTAAAATTTATATAAGCGACAACTTGTCTCTTGTGTTATAATAATTTTAAAGACAAAATTACATAATTCATCTCGTAACTTAATTTTATGTAACACTTTCGTTATTTATCTTTTTTTATCCCGATTTAGTCCTTTATGTATAAAATGTCAACATAATTATCCTTTTTTTTATCAAGAATAGTTCAAAAACTCAAAAAAAAATCATCAAAATCCCATCAAACTCATAAACAAATTCAAATTTTCGTCATACAAACTTAAAAACTCATATTTCGTAGAAAAAAACTCATAAAAAATGATAAGATATTTATATTTTATCACATAAAGAACTAAATTGGGACAAAAAAGGACAAAAGTGTTACCTAAACTTATGTTAAGAAACGAATCGTGTAATTCTGCCTATTTTAATTATTTTATCAATGAGAACTTGTCCCGTGTATAATACTAATTATTAAATTTTAAGAGTGACAACTTTTTCCTTGAAAAAAAGAGTGACAACTTTTCTTGTGGATACTAATTAATTTCAAATTTGTAATGGCATCGACTTGTCCCGTGTTCAAATAATTAATTATTTATTTTGAAGGATAATTATTTTAAAATTGGTATGAGTGATGACTTGTCTTGTGTATAATAATCATTTTAATTTGTAGTAGCAACCTGTTCTATGTATAATATTTATTTTTAATTTGTATCACCGGCAACTTATCCCGTGTATAATAATTATTTTGAAAATTATGTCATTGATGACTTGACTCGTGTATAATAATTATTTTAATTTTTATTATCAATGTCATTGATGACTTGACTCGTGTATAATATTTATTTTTTTATAATAATTTTTTTTATCTCACGTGTAATATTTATTTTAAAAATCGCATCACCGATGAATTGTCCCAGATATAATAAATATTTTAAAATTTGTATCAGTAACGACGTGCCCCGTGTATAATAATTATTTCAAACTCTTTTTGAAGGGATTATTTCAAATTTTTAGCACTCCCAACTTGTTCTATGTATAACATTTATTTAAAATTTTGTATCACCAACGACTTGTCCTGTGTATATTAATTATTTTAAAAATTATATCATTGATTCCTTAAAAAAATTATATCATTGATGATGTGTCTCGCGTATAATACTTATTTTAATTTTTTTTATCAATGACAACTTTTTTGTTATGTGTATAATAATGTTTTTTAAATTTTGAGTAGTGACAACTTGTCTCATTTATAATAATTATTTTAAAATTTGTATAACTGACGACTTCGCCCGTGTATAACATAATTTTTAAGAGTTAACGGTAAAAATTTGTTTCCTGTATAATAGTGTATAATACTATTTTTTTAGAATTTTAAGTTAGTTTTTCACTTATAATATGATTAAAAAAAAGGAGAATGCTTGTTCTCGCGAATTTTTTCCTCGCAAACTCATCACGACCCATTTATATATATAAATGAGATGAGATATAAATGAGATAATGTAAAAAAAATCCAATTTTTGTATCCCACCATTCGTCTATTCCACCAAAGAAGAATCTAAGGATATGCATAGTTCGTGAATGCTTCGTAATAATATACGTCGCGACAAATAGCAATACTCTTAAAAGAATTCATTTAGTAAAAAAAATCAAAAAAATAATAAAACAATCCTTAAAAAAATATAGCAAAATAACATTTTTTTTTGAAGGAACAAAAAAACATTTGTTAAACATAATAAAGAATAAATATGATTCTTCAAAACAAAAATAAAATTATAGCTGAACAAAATAAGAGAATAATTTGTTAAAAAAATAAAAAGAGGATATTGCCAAGGTTGGCCCAAGCCGGGTAAAAAATGGTCCAACATATTTCACAAAAAATAACCAAATACATAAATTTCAATAACCATTCTTTCTCTCCACTGTTTCTTCTTAACTCCATCAGAAAGGACCACAAACTCTGGCCACCATACACATAAAGTAAAACCACCATCTTTATCCTCTCATCCTCCCCTACAAAACCCATTTATTTATTTTTAGATCAAGAGAAGCATAAATTTTGAGTTCAGCTTCTCTCTTATTTTCCGGACACCGTGATTCACCTCCGCAACAGAAATCGCCTCTGTCACGCCGTCATACATGCAGCAACAACAATCAAGAGATGTAAGAAGTTTCGTTGTAGATCAATGAATGTGTGTTTGCTTTTTTAGATCTGATACTAATGGTATTCTTTTGGTAATCCTTCTATTGGATTTTTGATAAAAAAAAGTTCCTATTTTTTCCTTTTTCCTCTTGTTTCTTTGACATAGTAAAAAGAAGATTTCGTTGTTGGAAATAGAAATAAAAACAGAGGTTTTTTTTTTACAAATCAGATCTTTTTATTTTCATTTACCAATCAATATTTACTTTCTGTTATTCTCTTTATGATTTAACCAAAAAAATGTCATATTATGCATCTCAAAAATTAAACTAAAGTTGACATCTCTAGTAAATTAAATGATGGAAAAAAGAGAATTATGGGAAGATATTCAATTTTATTTTCAAGAACAGGATCACATCTTTCTCAATTTCTAGCAGTTATGATTTCTTTATATAGATAAAGAAAAGAATCAACCGATAAAAATTCTTTCTAGATCTGATTTTTCTATCTCTTCTCTTTTCTTTCTATATCTGTCATTTTGTAGAACTGAAAATTTGGTGTAATAACACTAATAATACTTAGGGTATGTTTGGCAAAAATAGCGGATAACTGATAAGATGGCTGATGAGATGGCTGATAAGATAGCTGATGAAATAGCTGATAAGATGGCTGATGAAATAGCTGATAAGATGGCTGATGAAATAGCTGATAAGATGGCTGATGAGATGGCTGATAAGATAGCTGATAAGATGGCTGATGAGATGGCTGATAAGATAGCTGATAAGATGGCTGATGAGATAGCTGATAAGATAGCTGATAAAATAGCTGATAAGATGGCTGATGAGATAGCTGATAAGATGGCTGATGAGATGGCTGATAATAAGGGTAAAAAAAGAAGAAAAAACAATAAGATGGCTGATGAGATGGCTGATAATAAGGGTAAAAAAAGAAGAAAAAACAATAAGCTATAAGCTATAAGCTCAAATGCTACTTGAAATAGCGTCTGAAAAATAAGCTCTAAGCTCCTGAAATAAGCTATAAGTTTCTAACGAAAAATTGTTACCAAACAGATCTTTTTTTGCCAGACAAGCTTATAAGCTTTTAGACATAACCAAAGCTAGCATGCACAAACCCTTCTTAGGTTCTTGTTTTGTTTGTATTATACTTTGATTACAATTTGGTACTTCTAATTGTATCAACTTCATTATGTCATGTGGGATTATATATGAATGACAACCTTGTTGATTTGTTGCTTCTTGTCTCTGTTTCATTATTAAATATGTTTATGTGCATGTGTCTGATTCATTTGTTTTCGTGTTGAAAGCTTAAAGAAAAAGATCCATAATATCATTAAATGAGCTTCAAGGTTTACCATTCTCGATATGTTTCTTTCTAACATTTCGTTTTATAATTATACCGCATGTGTTCAAGGAAGTGTTGGAACAAAATGTGAACAACTCTCTTTTGGAACAGCATTAGTTTTCAGTTTTTAATTAGTTGACGGACCGTTTATGATTGTCTTGATGTTGCTAATTTTAGACATAACCAAAGCTAGCATGCACAAACCCTTCTTAGGTTCTTGTTTTGTTTGTATTATACTTTGATTACAATTTGGTACTTCTAATTGTATCAACTTCATTAAGTCATGTGGGATTATATATCAATGACAACCTTGTTTATTTGTTGCTTCTTGTCTCTGTTTCATTATTAAATATGTTTATGTGCATGTGTCTGATTCATTTGTTTTCGTGTTGAAAGCTTAAAGTAAAAGATCCATAGTACAGTATCATTACATGAGCTTCAAGGTTTACCATTCTCGATATGTTTCTTTCTAACATTTCGTTTTATAATTATACCGCATGTGTTCAAGGAAGAATGGCAGCTATAATAATGACTATGTGTGCCCTTGCAGCCTACTGATAACTAAATATGTGAAGACCTAATCAATTGTGTATTATTTTTAGAGGAAGGATGGTGTGGGAAGTCGGAATATATTATTTTTTATACTGGAAGTTTCTAGACATACCTGTCATATTTTTCTTCTTTGTTTTTAGCTCTTTCAAAAAAATTAAATATATAGAAAATAAACTGCGTAAGTAGTAAACCAAATAAACAACAAAATAAAAACATTATTTATGTATTTTGAAAATATTTGACAAAAAAAAAACAAATCTTTCTGGTATTTTGGAAATATCTGCCCTTAAAAACAGGGCTAAGCGAAATATCTAAAACAAATCTTTTTAGAAAATTTTAGAATATAAACATAACGAATCAAAAACAAAGATATGACGGAAAAATAACACTAAATAAATTAGCAAGCAATTTTTTTAAGGTTTTTGAATATATGAAACCAAAATAAATAAAAGAAACAAACTATTAAAAATAAGATAAGTAAAGGGAATTGACTTGTTGAGAAAGATTAACAATCCCTGCCAACGACGCATAAAACTTGATGACAAATTCGGTAAGTGCACCAAATCGTTTCAGATAATAAAGTAGTAAGTTATCATCTTCATATAGATGGTTGTTTTCTACTCTACAATTAACTAAACTTATAAGGAAAAGCAGTAAATGAGAGGATTTACAAGAGTTGTTTGTTGAACAATTAAATTAACTTAAAGTAACAGTGAAACAATATGATGATAATGATTTTGATTCTTTGAATCCCCTCTTTCTCCATGATGGGTCAATCTAGTTTTTAATCACAATCAACTGACATTGGTATCAGCCGAACCCTCAGTTGACAAACTAAATGTGGCTACCAAGTCTAATGGACTTAAAGGTTGTTTTTCGGTCTTATTAAGGTCGTGGTAATGTTTAATGAGAGTCCAAGAGGCTCCAACATAGATTTGATCCAAATGTTATTCAACCATATATATATATATATATATATATATATATATATATATATATATATATATATATATATGGCATAATAAAGAAAGTGACTGAAGAGAGGGAAAATGAGATATAATTGTTCCCAAGGTTAGTACGAAAAAACATGGTTAAATATCCACTCCCACAAAAATAGGATGTGGAGAGCATGGGTAGATGTTAGCCGAGCACTCATCATACATGTATAATTTTTCCCTCAACTCAGGTGTATGATCAAGATATTAGCTGACTATGTCCATAACGTGCATGAAAACTTATTCCCTTAATAATATTAATAGGGTGATGGAGGACATGGATAACCGATACAACTCCGCCAACAAGGTGGTTTTAGGCTGTAACTTAGCCTATGCGATAGTTACTTACAATAGTGATGTTATCCACGACTCTACATGGTGTAATATGGTAGATAGTGGGACAAACACGACAAGCAATGTTAATATAGGTTGCATAGTTATTCTAAGTCTATAAATATCCCATTGTAAAGATTATTGAAGACACGCATCAAATCGAACATATCTTTACATATCTTTTTATCTTTCCTTTATCGCTTTCATTGACTTTATTTTTTATGCATTCTTAGGTGGTAGTTAATCCTTCAACACTAGATACTCTTTGGAGTAGTCTAGGAAACTTGCAGCTAAGAAACATAGTTCTAGGCATAATCGCTTTATCTAACCTGTGATCATTATATCAAGTCCAAAGTAGCCTATATATCATCTTATCAGATGAGGAATCCATAAATCAACCAAGTTGTCGTGACCTAGGCTGATCACACATATTCTAGTTGGTCGAGCATCTAATTTTCCATGACGACAACACATGTTATCCTTGTAAACTTCAATCATATCTCTTATATGTGTTTTTAATATCTTGTTCATCATTCCCAGATATGTTGCTCTTGCCTTTTTTGAGTCCGAATGACATGACATTGTAGAAATAATTAGTCATACTCGTCATGAAAATCGTTATCTTTTTCTCAGTTGGGTGGATTATGCTGATAGGAAATCATATAGGGTTTTTAGTGTCTTTTCAGAGTCAATTCATAGTTTAAGTAGCAATTTTTATTGTATCTTACTAGACTTTTGTAAAGGATTCATTCAAAAGTCATGGAAGAGCAAAAATGAAAAAAAAAAACTTGAAACATGTCAAAATAATCCAAACCAGACAACTATATACCGTATATACTTATTACTAGTCTTATGGACGTTTCAGTGATGGGAAATGTGAAAAGGAATGAAGAAAAGAAGAAGGATAAGTCTAGTCAACACTCGTGACACGTGCTATGATTTGCGCATCGCGAATTCGTAGAGAAATGTTCAGGTACAACCTTGCATTGAATCGTGTTGCGGTCTGAATGCTTTGTGCCGCGAGATATGGAAAAAAATGTGAAGTTTATTGTCTTATCTCACTCGCTTCGCGTGCTAAGAGCCACACATCACGATAATTAGTTATTGAAGGGAGTGCAAATAGTATCGTTTTCACTAATTTGGGTTATTTGGTCTTATTAGCTGACCTAAATGGAATATTAGGTTGCATAGAAATTAAGTCAAGACATGCCTATAAATACAAGAGGCAAGCAACTCAAGAAGAATCCATTAGAATAGAAAATAGAGAAACACATCATTAGGGTTTTTGAGAAACAACAAGTGGAGGCGGTCGAGCAAGGAGAGGAGGAAGAATCAAGGAGCAACACCATCATGGTTATTTTAATTTCCATGTTATTTATTCTTCTCTCTATCTCTGGCTAAATTCTCTTTGATTAGGTTAGTTAGAGGATCTTCTCTGTAATTTTTTTGATCATGTAACTTTAAACGATACTATTATTATCCAGTTGATTACTTTACTATTTTATTTGGTTAATGTTGTTCTTAATTCTTATTACGTGGTCAATGAGAACTAACACTAGCTTTGTTCCATATCTCGATTTTAGGTCACAATTAACCTGAACTTTGCTTGCTTTACCTATTTTAACTGTTCAATTATAGATTAGATTTAGACATAAAACTAATGATAATTGTTAGTTTGGTGTTCTTAAATCTTTAATGGCTATGGATCACCTAAGACTTAGAGAGCATAACCATTGAAGAGAGTTTTGTTACCAAGACATTGGCCTAACTATTTTTGTCAAGGTATTAAAATTGAGTAATCAATAGCACTGTATTCGTAGTTTATAGCTACAAAACAATTCATAGATGGGAATCAAATGACCTAATCATTCTCCTTACCTTATCTTGTTTGACTTCTTGACGAACACAATTAGAGAATAAGGTCATATACTGGACTTCTAAAATGAACATTACCTCGAGTAAGCCTTTCAGTGTCCTTTTTGTGGCTTCTCACATTTTTGGGGACAATTTGAAATGACATTGAGCTATCCATGAAGCCAAAGGATCGGTAGAGAGATGATGACATGCAACGCTCGGATCTATGCCTTATATTGCAGAAGGTGACCATGGAAAGCGGTCAAAATACCACCAAAGACAAGTGATAAGTTCAACTTGGACTGATTTTGGCGTTAGAGATCCTACTTTCACCGTTTGGAATGGATCATTGCCATGCAGGACATGCGTAAACCCTCCATTTAAGATCAACCGTTCTATTTTCTTCTTAGCCTCAAGATCGTAGGGAGTTAGGTATCCTAGATACCTTTTGCTTTAAATAAGCAAGACCAATGTTATTTATTGTTTTGCTCTGACCATGGTTGTTTTAGCACTTAATTCAAGTCTCTCGGTTGGTAAAAATTATATTCCTCGCTCTACTAGTGACTCAATAAAACTCTTTAGCTTGGGTTGTGCTAGGCATTGCATATTTATTAGTGTCTTCATGCATGCCTTATATTTTTCATTGTGCTTCACCTTGCATGCTTACTTGTATTCAATTGTGATTTCATACTTGAATGTTCCTACTTCCTTATACTATCTTTTGTCAAACGTTTATATTATCATTTATCTCTTTTTGAAGTTGTTAAAGGGGGAGAAATCATGTTGATGAAATAATGTTGATGTACCTAAGTTGCTATCTTATATGATATGATTTGCATGTAGCTATGTTTCTTCCTTTTTTGCTTGCATGTATGCTAAGTTTCAAGGGGAGCTAAGACAACATCATCAACATTGGGTTGACATTATCAAAAGGGGGGAGAACGAAGTTGCCCTTAGTGCTAGGGTAGTTTTGATGATGTTTGATTAGACTAGGTACTAGATATTTTGATGATGTTTGTTGTTTACATTTTCATAGTAGTTAGAAAATATGTTAAAGCACCCTAGTGTTAAATTGTGTTTAAGGTGGTTAATGTGTGTTAAGTTTTATTAAAACTCATTTTCAAACTCTGTGAATCGATTCATGAATCAATTCATTTGTATCCTCGAGTCTTCTTCCATGTTGTTCATGACAATATGAATCGTTTCAAGTAAGCCATGATTCTTATCACTGAGCTGATTCACAAAAATTCCAAATCCTTTGAATTGATTCATTTGGGTCCTCTGCCCTTGTGTTTAGCCTGTTTGATTTGTATCAATGTTCTATGATTTGATTCAATCTTCATCTGGGATTCAATGATTCGATTGAAGCTCTTGTCTATGCAGTCTTGAATCGATTCATTATTCTTTTGGAAAACCATTAAATCGATTAATATATTCTTTGAATCGTATCAATCTTCATAGCTTCAGATCTACCTGTTTTTAAGTGTTTGAATTGATTCATACTTAGTATAATTTGATTCATGTCGTGATTTTTACCACACAATTTGCACTTATCACTCATGTTTATATATAGCTTTACACTCACACCTTCTAACTCACTGAATCAATTTGGAAATATCACTTTAGAGTCTCCAATCCTCTCTCTACTTCTTCTTGAGATTAAACACTTTTTTCTAAAAACTTTGTAGAATTTGAGGCATAGATTGCTAGGGTGTTATAGGAGTTATACATTGGTTTCTTTCAAGGAACTTGATTGAGGATCAAGGGTCCAAAGGAAAAGAAGGCTCTCTTTTCACCTCCAAGAGAAATTGTGGGGGTTTGTTTTTCAACTTCTCTAAGGTTCAAGGGGATCGAAGCTTCAAGCATAGAAAAGACGAATTCTTGGTGAAGTAATTAAAGGGATTGCATGGAAGCTTGAGTTTTGAAGACCTAGAGGTTCTCCAATTTCAAGAGGACTTGAAGATTGGAGGTAGTGTGGTTGCTTAGGATTGAAGATTAGGAAGTCGACATAATCTTTTGTAATCATAACAATGTTGGAACAAAATGTATGAACAACTCTCTTTTTGGATAAAGGGGGAGATTGTTGGAACAATTTGTATGAACATCTCTATTTAAGGTTTTGATGATAACAAAGTGTTAAAAAGAAAATTGGTAATTGCTAATGCTTTGTTCTAAGTTGTGCAGAACCATGTTCTTAATGTTGATTAATTAATATTGGTTATGGAAGAACAAGCTAAGAGCAAGAAGGAAAGCTTAGAAGCTATGTTGCAAAGTTGAAGGAAAACTGGGTCTGAAGGCTGAGTCTGAAGACTGAGTCTGAAGGGTGCTTCTGAAGGCAGAGTCTGAAGACTGCGTCTGAAGGCTGAGTCTGAGGGTCAACGAAAATCAACGTCTGAAGGCTGAGTCTGAAGGTCAACAAAAGTCAACGTCTGAAGACCAGCTTCTGATGAACAGTGCTTATGAAGTCTGAGTCTGAAGACTTGCTTCTGATGAACAGTTCCTGAGAAGCTTTTGAAGTCTGACGTGGAAGGAAAAGCAACTGTTACTGTGCACATTTAATGCCTGCAATGTTAGAACAACTCCAATGGAATCGTTGTCTCCCTGACCCGAACATTAAAAATGGTTGTGTTGCTTTGCTTTTCTGCTGAGTTTAGCTCACAATTTCAGCCTAGCCTAGCTCAAGATTTGCAACGGCTCTTTGCTTAAATCCTGGCAATCTTCAACAGCTCTATTTGCCTCTATATAAGGATGAAGAACGGAAGAAGAAAACTGCTAAGACTCTTGAAACCAACTGCTGAAAGTGTTCTCTGTTTTGCTGTCCAAAATTCGTAGTTCACTAAAACTCTTAGAAATTCTTTCAATCTTTGTATCTTAGAATTTCTTAAGGTTAGACTCTTATACCTGAGTTGTATTAAGTGAACACCTCTGATATTTGATCAAGTGTTCAACTCAAACTTCTTTCTTTGTAAACCAATTTGAACCAAAGTCTTAGTCTGCGTACTAAGCATCCAGAAGTCTCATTACTTAGTCTTCTGAGCAATTAGAAGTCTCATTCCTTTGTGGTCTGAGCAGGGAAGTCTCAATACTTTGTGTTCTGAGCATTGGAAGTCTCTTGACTTAGTGTCTTGAGCATTAGAAGTCTCTTACTAGGTGTTTGAGCATTGAAGTCTCTTTCCTTTGTGGTCTGAGCAATTGTAATCAGTTTGATTATAGTTAAATCTCCTGTAAGTGATAGGGGGACTAGACTACTTCCAACTTGTGGAAGGAACTAGTATAAAAACATTGTGTGTCTCTCTTTACTTCTCTCTTTACTTTTATATCCGCTGCATAAACTCTCTGGAAAAGGTTCAGAATCTGATTCTGAACTTATCATAAGTTTTGAGAAAGAAAAGAAAGAAAAGTTTTTAAGTCCACACAATTCAACCCCCCCTTCTTGTGTGTTTTTTTCACCTTCAGTTGGTATCAGAGCTCCGGTTCTGATATTAACACTTAACAGTGTGTCAGTGAGATCCTGAGAAAAACATGACTTTAACTAGTGGTTCCCCTCCACCCTCTCCCAGAAATCAAAGAACTGTATCATATGACTATGGTACAGATGATAGAAAATCTAGATCACACAATAAACCCCCAATGTTTACTGGTGATCCAGAAAAGTTCTCATGGTGGAAGAGTAAGATGTACAGCCATATAATTGGTATTGATGATTCACCTTGGGATATTATTGAAGATGGAATCTCAATTCCAGTTGATGAAGAAGGAGTGGCTATCAACAAAAGAGGGCTGAGTGATGCAGAAAGAAAGATATACAGGAAGCATCACAATGTGAGAGGAATCATTGTGGCTTCTCTACCTCACACAGAATACCAGAAGCTGAGTGACAAATCAATAGCCAAAGACATCTTCACATCCCTCTGCTCTAACTATGAAGGTAACAAAAAGGTTAGAGAAGCTAAGGCTAATATTCTTGTTCAGCAATATGAACTGTTCAGAATGAAAGAGGATGAAAATATTGAGACAATGTTCTCAAGATTTTAGACTCTGGTTTCGGGACTTCAGATTCCGAAGAAGAGTTATACCACAGCTGATCATGTGAACAAAATCCTTAGAAATCTGCCATCTAAATGGAGACCCAAAGTAACTGCTATTGAGGAAGCTAAGGATCTAAATATTTTAAGTATTTAAGATCTTATAAGCTCCCTCAAAGTGCATGAACTGGGACTTAATGAAGATGACTCTGTTAGAGAGTCCTAGTCAATAGCATTGAAATCCAAAAGAAAGCATGTAAAGGCTCTGAAAGCTATTGAATATGAAGAAGAATTTCCTGAGGGAAATTATGATGAAGATTCAGATGCTGAAGAGCTTACAATGCTTTCCAAAAGATTTCAGTACTTAATGAAAAGACAGAAGAAATACTCTAACAGAAGCAGCACTTCTAAAGAATCTGGTTCAAAGAGGGAAGACCAGAAGGGCTGCTACAACTGCAAGAAACCTGGGCATTTTATTGCTGACTGTCCTGATCTTCAGAAGGATAAGTCCAAAGAGAAATCAAAGAAGCCCAGCTCCAAGTCAAGTAATTTCAGAAACAAACTTAAGAAGAGTCTCATGGCAACATGGGATGATCTTGACAATGAGTCAGAATCTGATGAAGAGGAAGCAAACCTGGCTTTGATGGCAACTGCATTTTCTGATGCAGAATCTTGTTCAGACTCAGATGATGAAGATGAGGTATATTCTGAACTCACTAGATCTGAACTGATTGAAACAGTTAAAGATCTTATGAGCCATCTCAAAAGCAAGTTAGGTGAAATAAAATCTTTGAAAAATAAAACTAACTTGCTGTCTGAAGAGAATCTCAAACTTCAGAATCAAATCATTGAATTTGATGAAGAATTTAGAGAACTCAGAGATGAGGTTCATAAGAAACCTGAAGAGATTCCAAATGAACATGAAATTGCTCTTCAGGACTTTATTTTAATTGGAATCAATAGAAGTAAAGTGGCTTCTATGATTTATAGTATTTACAGAAACAAAGGTGAAGGTATTGGCTTTAATAATGATCCATTCATTCATTCAAATGAATCAAACATACCTTCTTGTTCTGAAAATATTATGAAAGGCAATGAGATATGCTTTGTGCCTGCTTCTGATAATTCTGAGAAACAGAAGTTAACAGAAACTGAGACTGCTAAGTCTGAGGTCCTGAACTGCTCAGACTCTAAAGCTTCTGAACATAAGGGAAAGATTAAGGCAGATGTTAAAACCTTGCGAAAATCTAAACCAAAAGGTTCTAAGCCTAAGAGTATGAGAAAATCAGACTCTAAACCTGAAAATGTTCAGAGTCTGAAGAGTTCAGAACCTGAAACTAGTAAGTCTCAGAGTCTGAAAAATTCAAAATCAGATTTTACTAAGATTGGGTTTATAAAATCTTCAAAAACTACTAAACCAGTCTATTCTAAACCTTTTCAAACTCAGAATGTCAGGCAAAACAAGCAAAGCAAGCAAAAGAAAGCCTGTTGAGTATTTAGATGTTGGCTACATGTTTTGGTAAATTCAATGTGTTCAAGCAAAGCATCTCCATGTGTTTAAGAAGTCTTCAGAAGCAAGAAATCGTATTTGAGGGGGTTCAGAAGCTGAAATGGCCTTCAGACCCAGTTTTGGGCCTTTAGACTCTGAAATAGTGCATCAGACGCTGAATGGACCTTCAGATGCTGAACAGTACTTCAGACGCACTGTTTAGACGTTGACCAGCGTTGACTTCTTCAGAAGCTGGTCTTCAGAAGCTGATCTTCAGAAGCTGGATTTTTGCATTCAATCTGATTCTTTCTGTGCGTATCTTTGGAAGATTTGTCAAGGATTTATTCTCGCATTTGGTTTCTAGAAGACTGATATTTTTTATTGAAGATCTTGAGAAGATTTGCCTCGTGTTTATGCTTAATTATATTTACTGAAGGATCTTTGCAAGATACAATGCAGAATTATTTTTTTCCTTATTGAGCCTTTCATAATTCAGAAACATATCAATTGCTGAAGATTGGATTCAGAATTAAGAGAGTTGCTGAAGCCTATTTAAGGAGATGTGCTGCTATCTTTGAAGACCAAGGGATCATATATCAGAGAAATAGAGTCTTTGTGTTTTAACTTAGGTCTTATTTGTACACCACTCATCTGAGTTGGTTTAGAGTTTGTTTGAGTTGTAATTCACTCTAAGCCTTTAGGTACGAGTGTTGATTGATGTATTGAAGTGTTTCTTCAAAACTGGGTAGATTTCAGAGTTGTTAAGTAACTGGGTTGTAGTTGCTTGTTTAGGAGGTAAGAAGGGGGTTTCTTATACTCAAGGTGTTGGGTAGAAATCAGAACTATAGGAGATTAAGTCAGAAGACTAGGAACAGGGGGTCTGTGTCTTGAGTCTTAGGATTAATTCCAATAGTGGATTTCCTTCCTGGATTGGTATCCTCCAGATGTAGGTGGTGTTTACACCGAACTGGGTTAACAAATTATGTGTGTCCTTTATATTTCTGCACTTTAATTGCTGCTTCTGAACTGTTATTGATTGTACTCTGTTTTACGTATTTTGCACTCTGTTTTAAGTTCTGATCATAGTCCAGCCAGAATTTCAATTGGCATCAGAGCAGGCACCCTGCCTGTGATTGGGTGAGCTCTAGGAAAGACTTTTCTGGCAAGAATGGACAGGGAAGAAGGATATGTCAACAGACCACCATTGCTGGATGGCACAAACTATGAATACTGGAAGTCCAGAATGTGTGCCTTTCTGAAATCCATTGACAGCAGGACTTGGAAAGCTGTGTTAAAAGGTTGGGATCATCTAGTAGTTTTAGACAAAGATGGGAATAAAACTGAGGTGCTGAAACCAGAAGAAGAGTGGACAAAGGCTGAAGATGATCTGTCTCTTGGATACTCCAAAGCTTTGAATGCAATATTCAATGGTGTGGATATGAACATGTTCAGATTGATCAAACAGTGTATCATTGCAAAGGATGCCTGGGAGATACTCAAGACCACTCATGAAGGTACTTCAAAGGTCAAGCTATCCAGACTTCAATTACTCACAACAAAATTGGAAAACTTGAAGATGTTGGAGGATGAGAGTATTCAAGATTTCTATATGAATGTTCTGGATATGGAAAATTCTTTTGAGTCTCTTGGAGAGAAGATAGTCAGAAAAATTATCAGGTCACTTCCCAGAAGGTTTGACATGAAGGTAACAGCTATAGAAGAAGCTCATGACATTTACACCATGAAGGTTGAGGAGCTGATTGGATCTCTGTTGAATTTTGAGACTGCTTTCTGTAAACAGCCTGAGAAGAAAGGAAAAGGAATTGCTTTTGCAGTTAATATTGAAGCTGATGATCAACAAGAGTCTGATGAGGATGATGGTGATTTATCAGAAGCTCTAGTGTTGCTGGGAAGACAGTTCAATAAAATTCTGAAGCATGTTGACAGGAAATCCAAAACCAAAGGTCAGAACTTCAGATTCAACAACAAGAAGTAACAAACTGATGTGAAGAAGACCAAGTCTGAGGAGAAGAGCAATCAAGCCAAAGGTGTTCACTGCTTTGAGTGTGAGGGTTATGGACATATCATGTCAGAATGTCCTACTTTTCTTAAGAAACAGAAGAAAAGCTTAGTTGTTTCATGGTCTGATGAAGATTCTGAAGAAGATGTTGAAAGTCAATCTGCTAAGTGTAATACAAGTCTGATGGTAAGGTCAGGAGCTATCTTAAAGAATGAACCAGTTTTAGAGTCTGAGACATTTTCAGAGTCTGAATCAGAGTCTGAAGCTTCATTTGTGTCTGAAGCCAGAGTTGCAAAATCCTCTTATGATGAACTGGCTGACAATTACAGAAAGCTATACACCAGAAGTGCAGAAGTTTGCAAGCAAGTTCTGGATCAGAAGGAGACAATCTGTCAACTGGAGGCTGAGAAAGGTGAACTCTTAGTGCAGAATTCTGATCTCAAAGAAGAAGTAAGTCAACTAAACTCCCAGCTTGAGAATATGAAAAAGCTGGTCAGAATGATGAATACTGCTACTGATGTGCTGAAGGAGATATTGGAGAATCAGAAACAAGGAAAACAAACTGGTTTAGGATTTGTTGATCAGACTCAGAACCTCAAACAGAAGAATCCTGCTAAATGGTTTGTTCCTGCTACTCAAACTTATGATCCTATGATTGAGACATCCAAGATGAGACCTCAGAAGCAAGCTCAGAAGCAAGCTCAGATGCAACCTCAGAAGCAACCCCAGAAGTTTAACAGAAACAAGAGAAGAAATCATCCCTAGATCTGTCATCATTGTGGAAAGAAATGGCATATTAAACCTTTTTGCTTTAAGTTATATGGTTATCCTGAACATTTTCAGTATAGAAGAGTGGAACCAGCTGCAACCAGAAATAATGTTCAGAAGGTGTGGAAGCCCAAAGACAAAACTGTTAGCCTTATAGCTCATAGCTCTTTGAGAGCCACTTCTAAAGAAGACTGGTACTTTGATAGTGGTTGTTCAAGACACATGACTGGTGTGAAGAAGTTGCTGAGTAATTTAAAGCCTTATTCCAGAAGCTATGTGACATTTGGAGATGGAGCTAAAGGAGAGATTCTTGGTATAGGTGACTTAATTAGTGATGGTTTACCTAGACTTAATGATGTGTTACTTGTGAAAGGGTTGACATCTAATCTGATCAGTATTAGCCAACTTTGTGATCAAGACTTGAAGGTGAATTTTAACAAAGAAGAATGTGTGGTAACTGATCAAGAAAGTAAGGTTCTGATGAGGGGATGCAGATCTAAAGATAACTGTTATTTATGGGTGTCTGAAGAAGAAAGAAGTCTGACTTACTGTCTCATGAGTTCAGAAGAAGAAGTCAGACTCTGGCACCAGAAACTGGGTCATCTGCATCTGAAAGGCATGAAGAAAATCCTAAGTACTGAAGCTGTCAGAGGTATACCTAATCTGAAAATCAATGAGGACAGTGTTTGTGGTGATTGTCAAATTGGAAAACAAACAAGAAAGTCTCATCCCAGATTAGTACACCAGGTAACTACTAAAGTACTAGAACTGTTACATATGGATTTAATGGGGCCTACGCAAGTTGAGAGTATTGGAGGAAAGAGATATGCTTTGTAATGGTTGATGATTTTTCAAGATTTACTTGGGTCAGCTTTGTGAGAGAAAAATCAGATACATTTGAAGTATTTAGAGATTTGTGCACTCAGTTACAAAGAGAGAATGACCGTGGTATTATCAAAATCAGAAGTGATCATGGGAAGGAGTTTGAAAACAAGAAATTTTCTAAGTTCTGTGCATCTGAAGGGATTAAGCATGAGTTTTCTGCACCAATAACACCTCAGTAAAATGGTGTAGTTGAGAGGAAGAATAGAACATTAGCAGAATCTGCAAGAGTCATGCTACATGCTAAGAAGCTACCTTACATGTTCTGGGCTGAAGCAATGAACACAGCATGTTACATACACAATAGGGTGACTTTAAAAAAGGGAACTAGATCTACTTTATATGAACTATGGAAAGGAAGGAAGCCTACAGTCAAATATTTTCATGTTTTTGGGAGCAAATCTTACATTTTGGCTGACAGAGAAAATAGAAGAAAGCTGGATCCTAAGTCTGATGAAGGTATTTTTCTGGGTTATTCAGTGAACAGCAGAGCTTATAGGGTGTTTAATTCCAGAACCAAGGTTGTGATGGAGTCCATTAATGTTGTGATTGATGATCTGTCTGCTGAGAATGAAAGAAGTGAGTCTGAAGTGGTTCCAGAGTCTGAAACATCAGAAGAACAACTGTCAGAAGCAGAAAATCAAGTAGAGTCTGAAGAAGCAGAAATTCATCAAGATCTTGTTCCTACTGGTAAAGGACCATCCATTAGAGTTCAGAAGGATCATCCTAGAGATTTAATTATTGGAAGATTAGATCATGGAGTCAGAACCAGAAGATCAGACTCAGTTGCTACTGATTCATGTTTTGTGTCAAAGTTTGAACCCAAAAATGTTAAAGAAGCTTTAACTGATGAATTTTGGATTGAAGCCATGCAAGATGAGTTGAATCAATTCAAAAGGAGTGAAGTGTGGGATCTTGTTCCAAGACCAAAGGTTTGAATGTCATTGGCACTAAGTGGATTTACAAGAACAAAACAGATGAACATGGAACTGTGGTCAGAAACAAGGCAAGGTTAGTTGCTCAAGGTTATACTCAAGTGGAGGGACTTGACTTTGATGAAACCTTTGCACCTGTGGCCAGATTAGAGTCCATAAGATTACTGTTGGGAGTATCCTGCATTCTTAAGTTCAAGCTATTTCAGATGGATGTGAAGAGTGCTTTTCTGAATGGTTATCTGCAAGAAGAAGTTTATGTTGAACAGCCTAAGGGGTTTGTGGATCCTAAATTTCTAGATCATGTTTACAAATTAAAGAAGGCTTTGTATGGATTGAAGCAAGCACCTAGAGCATGGTATGAAAGACTTACTCAATTTCTTGTGACTCAAGGATACAGAAAAGGTGGAACTGACAAGACCTTGTTTGTAAAAGATGAAGATGGAAGTCTGATGATTGCTCAAATCTATGTTGATGACATAGTGTTTGGTGGGATGTCAAACAAAATGGTTTAGTTGTTTGTTCAGCAGATGCAATCTGAGTTTGAAATGAGTCTAGTTGGTGAGCTTACTTATTTTCTTGGACTGCAAGTCAAGCAAATGGAAGACACAATTTTCATTTCTCAGAGTAAATATGCCAAGAATATAGTGAAGAAATTTGGAATGGAGACTGCCAGCCATAAGAGAACACCTGCTGCTACACATCTGAAATTAACTAAAGATGAACAAGGAGTTTCAGTTGATCAAAGCCAGTACAAAAGTATGATTGGGAGTTTACTGCACTTAACTGCAAGTAGACCTGATATTACTTTTGCTGTTGGAGTGTGTGCAAGATATCAAGCTGATCCTAAGATGAGTCATTTGACACAAGTAAAGAGGATCTTGAACTATGTCAACAGTACAAGTGATTATGGAATCATGTACTCACACAGTGCAAGTTCTGAATTGATTGGGTATTGTGATGCTAACTGGGCAGGAAGTGCAGATGATAGGAAAAGTACTTCTGCACGATGTTTCTTTCTAGGAAATAACTTAATTTCTTGGTTCAGTAAGAAGCAAAACTGTGTCTCATTGTCTACAGCTGAAGCTGAATATATAGCAGCTGGTAGTAGTTGTTCACAATTAGTTTGGATGAAGCAGATGCTGGAGGAATACAACATAGAACAAGGTGTTATGACACTATTTTGTGATAATTTGAGTGCTATAAACATTTCTAAGAACCCCATACAGCACAGCAGGACCAAGCACATTGATATCAGACATCATTTTATCAGAAATCTTGTGGAGGAAAAGATTGCTCAACTTGAACATGTGGATACTGAGAACCAGATTGCTGATATTTTCACAAAAGCTTTGGATGCCAAACAGTTTGAGAATCTGAGAAGCAAGTTGGGTGTTTGTCTGCATGAGGACTTATAGCAATTACAGCAAGCTGGATGTGAGGAAGATAAAGTACCTACCAGATTTGCTAATGCTGAGTGTGATCCTGAGTCTGATACTGGGACTGATTTTGAAGATTTTTGTGCAGTTTTTGTTCCCTATATGATGATGTTTTGTCATAATTTTGTGGCTAAAAAGGGGGAGATAAAAAACTTGTGTTATGATTCAGAATGTATTCAGAAGTGTTTGTCCAGAATTCAGAGTTTTCAGAAGCTGACAGAATTTTTCAGATTTCAGAATTACAACAAGAACTGTCAAGATATGCTTGAGGGGAGTTTTTGTCTCAGGGGGAGTACATAAATATTAAGTTCCTGAGTTATGAAGTATTTCAGTTTCAGAAGCCTATGTCTCACAATGTTCTGCAGTTCAGAATTAAGGGGGAGTATTGTATGTGTGCAAGTTGCAGGGGGAGAGTTGTGTTGAAGCTGGTATGGTTTGCTGGTATGCTGGTTTATGTTTGTGTGTTTGTGAAGCTTCAGGGGGAGTGTGCATGTGATGATCAGAGTCTTACAACTATCAGAAGATGATCAGTTGTTTTGTGTGTTCTTCAGATTATCAGTAGCTGATGTGTTGTGTTGAAGAACTGAAGCTGTTGTGTGTTTCATGGTTAAACATAGCCTTATTCGCTGCTACTGACTCTGTGCTATGTTTAATTTTGTGGAGTTCTTCATTGCTGAGTTACTTGTGTTGAATTGAAGAGCTTGTTATTTGTGAAACATTGATTTTAGCCAAAAATTTGCCAAAGGGGGAGATTGTTGAGTATTTAGATGTTGGCTACATGTTTTGGTAAATTCAATGTGTTCAAGCAAAGCATCTCCATGTGTTTAAGAAGTCTTCAGAAGCAAGAAATCGTATTTGAGGGGGTTCAGAAGCTGAAATGGCCTTCAGACACAATTTTGGGCCTTCAGACTCTGAAACAGTGCATCAGACGCTGAATGGACCTTCAAACGCTGAACAATACTTCAGACGTACTGTTCATATGTTGACCAGCGTTGACTTCTTCAGAAGCTGGTCTTCAGAAGCTGATCTTCAAAAGCTGGATTTTTGCATTCAATCTGATTCTTTATGTGCGTATCTTTGAAAGATTTGTCAAGGATTTATTCAGGCATTTGGTTTCTAGAAGACTGATATTTTTTATTGAAGATCTTGAGAAGATTTTCCTCGTGTTTATGCTTAATTATATTTACTGAAGGATCTTTGCAAGATACAATGCAAAATTATTTGTTTCCTTATTGAGCCTTTCATAACCCAGAAACATATCAATTCCTGAAGATTAGATTCAGAATTAAGAGAGTTGCTGAAGCCTATTTAAGGAGATGTGCTGCTATCTTTGAAGACCAAGGGATCATATATCAGAGAAATAGAGTCTTTGTGTTTTAACTTAGGTCTTATTTGTACACCACTCATCTGAGTTGGTTTAGAGTTTGTTTGAGTTGTAATTCACTCTAAGCCTTTAGGTACGAGTGTTGATTGATGTATTGAAGTGTTTCTTCAAAACTGAGTAGATTTCAGAGTGGTTAAGTAACTGGGTTGTAGTTGCTTGTTTAGGAGGTAAGAAGGGGGTTTCTTATACTCAAGGTGTTGGGTAGAAATCAGAACTATAGGAGATTAAGTCAGAAGACTAGGAACAGGGGGTCTGTGTCTTGATTCTTAGGATTAATTCCAATAGTGGATTTCCTTCGTGGATTGGTATCCTCCAGATGTAGGTGGTGTTTACACCGAACTGGGTTAACAAATTCTGTGTGTCCTTTATATTTCTGCACTTTAATTGCTGCTTCTGAACTGTTATTGAATGTACTCTGTTTTACGTATTTTGTACTCTGTTTTAAGTTCTGATCATAGTCCAGCCAGAATTTCAAAGCCAATTTGTTTTCTGTTTCTGACTACATTAAGAAAGGTCAAACTGAAGTTTGCCTTGTGTCTGGAACTAACAAAACTAGAGCTCTGAAGAAATCAGAACCAAAGTGCTCAATGGTTCAGACTCTAAACAACTCAGAACCAAAGACCTTCAAGTGTCAGGTTCTGAAGAAATCTGAGTCAAAACCATTGAGAACTCAGGTTCTGAAGAACTCAGGTTCTAGAACTCAGACTTATTCAAGATATAAGGATTCATATCTAAAGTATCAGAATAAGTCTGAATATTATAACTACAAACACAAGGTGCAACAAAAGACCAAACCTTTTAGGACTAACCATAAAGGACCCATGAAAATCTGGGTACCTAAGTCTGAGATCATTTCTATTGCAGATATGCTTGTCATCCAAAGAAAAGGAAAGGTCCTGGTACCGGGACAGTGGATGCTCGCATCATATGACAGGAGACAAGTCTATGTTCCAAACCCTGAGTCTGAAAGAGGGAGGAACTGTGGGGTTTGGAGGAAGTCAGAAAGGAAAGATCATTGGTACTGGTAAGATAGGTAACTCTTCCCTGTACATTCATGATGTTTGGCTGGTAGATGGACTTAGACATAATTTACTTAGCATAAGTCAATTATGTGATAGTAATTATGAAGTCTTGTTCAATAAGAACACTTGTACTGTAATTAACAACAAATATAAGTCTGTAATGTTCAAAGGAAACAGGAAAAACAATGTTTATAAAATCAATTTTTCTGAATTGGTTCAGCAGAAGGTAGTTTGCCTTCTGTCTGTGAGTGATGAGAAATGGGTATGGCACAAAAGGCTGGGACATGCTAACTGGAGACTCATCTCTAAGCTTAGCAAGTTACAGCTGGTCAGAGGCCTGCCCAAAATTGACTATCACTCAGATGCTCTTTGTGGAGCATGCCAAATTGGAAAGTTTTCTAAAACTTCTTTTAAATCCAAAACATTGTTTCCACCTCTAAACCTTTAGAACTGCTTCACATTGATTTGTTTGGTCCTGTTGGAACATCTTCAATCAATGGGAAGAAGTATGGACTTGTAATTGTTGATGATTACAGTAGGTGGACTTGGGTTAAATTCCTAAGAACTAAAAATGAAACATATGATGTGTTTAATAAATTCTGCAAACAAGTACAAACTGAAACTGACTTGAAAATTTTAAAAGTCAGAAGTGATCATGGTGGGGAATTTGAAAATGAACCTTTTGAAAATTTTTGTGAAGATCATGGAATTCTCCATGAGTTCTCATCTCCTAGAACTCCACAACAAAATGGAGTTGTAGAGAGAAAGAACAGATCTTTGCAAGAAATGGCCAGAACCATGATCTATGAATCCAAAATCGCTAAGTACTTTTGGGCAGAAGCTGTAAACACAGCCTGTTATATTCAGAACAAGATCTATATCAGACCTATTCTGAATAAAACAACATATGAACTGTTTAAAGGAAGAAAACCAAGTATTTCTTATTTTCATCAGTTTGGTTGTACTTGTTACATACTGAACAATAAGATCTACCTAAAGAAATTTGATGCTAAGGCTCAAAAGGGTACCTTTTTAGGATACTCAGAGAGATCTAAAGCATACAGGGTGTATAATTCTGAAACACATGTTGTTGAAGAATCAATACATATTAGATTTGATGATAAGAAGCCTGGTAATGAAATATCAGAGCTGGTTGAGAGTTTTGCAGATTTCAGACTCTCAGAAGAACATTCAAAACCTGAACCCAATTCAGAGTCTGAAGAAAATTCAGAGTCTGAAGAAAGTTCAGAAGCTGAAAACACTGAAGAAACTGAGAAACTCTCAGAGGATGACACTACTCTTGAAGCAAATCAAGACCAGCATGGTTCTGAACAAGTCCCTGATGGTTCTTCAGAAGCTAATCCACCTAGAACCTCATTTCAGTACAAGGCTTCACATCCTCAGGAACTGATCATTGGAAACAAGAGCAGTCCAATAAAGACCAGATCAGCATTCAGTCAGAATGAGTCTATGGTTGGACTACTATCAATGATTGAGCCCACAACAACAGATGAAGCACTTGCAGATGATGGTTGGATTGTAGCTATGCAAGAAGAACTGAACCAGTTTCAAAGGAATGATGTCTGGGATCTAGTTGCAAGACCAGATAACAAGAACATCATTGGAACAAAATGGGTGTTCAGGAACAAGCTTAATGAACAAGGAGAAGTGATCAGAAATAAAGCAAGACTGGTTGCTCAAGGCTACAGCCAGCAGGAAGGAATTGATTACACTGAGACATTTGCTCCAGTTGCAAGACTGGAAGCAATCAGGTTACTTCTTTCCTATGCAGTTAATCATGATATCATCTTATACCAAATGGATGTTAAGAGTGCTTTCTTAAATGGTGTAATTTCTGAAGAAGTGTATGTTAAACAGCCTCCTCGTTTTGAAGATGTTAAAAATCCAGATTTTGTTTTTAAACTTAAGAAATCTTTGTATGGTGTGAAACAAGCTCCCAGAGCTTGGTATGAAAGACTAAGCAATTTCTTACTTAAAAATGATTTTGTAAGAGGTCAAGTTGACAATACACTCTTTAGAAAAACTCTTAAGAAAGATATCTTAATTGTGCAAATATATGTTGATGATATCATATTTGGTTCTACTAATGCCTCTCTTTGCAAAGAATTTTCTAAGTTAATGCAAGATGA
Source organism: Medicago ruthenica (assembly GCA_018208015.1). Taxonomy (NCBI): domain Eukaryota; kingdom Viridiplantae; phylum Streptophyta; class Magnoliopsida; order Fabales; family Fabaceae; genus Medicago; species Medicago ruthenica. The sequence goes on along the minus strand of WNNG01000016.1, from coordinate 67,735 downwards.
ATTTGAAATGAGCATGATGGGAGAGCTAAAATTCTTTCTTGGAATTCAAATCAACCAATGCAAAGATGGGGTGTATGTTCATCAGTCCAAATACACAAAGGAGCTTCTGAAGAAGTTCCAGCTTGATGACTGTAAGCTGATGACCACACCCAAGCATCCTACCTGCACCTTAAGCAAAGAGGACAATGGCTCAAAAGTGGACCAGAAACTGTACAGAGGTATGATAGGTTCTCTTTTATACTTAACTGCTTCTAGGCCAGATATTTTGTTTAGTGTCTGTCTGTGTGCTAGATTCCAGTCAGATCCTAGAGAATTTCATATGATTGATGTCAAGAGAATCTTTAGGTATCTGAAAGGAACAACTAATTTGGGACTTCTGTATAAGAAATCCTTGAATTATAAGCTAGTTGGATTCTGTGATGCTGATTATGCTGGGGACAAGATTGAAAGAAAATCCACCAGTGGAAACTGTCAGTTTCTTGGTGAGAATCTGATATCCTCGGCCAGCAAAAGACAAGCAACTATTTCTTTGTCAACAGCAGAAGCAGAATACATCTCAGCTGCAAGTTGTAGCACACAACTGCTCTGGATGAAACATCAATTAGAGGATTATCAGATTCATGAAAACAACATTCCTATCTATTGTGATAATACTGCTGCAATATGTCTGTCTAAAAATCCAATTCTGCATTCTAAAGCCAAGCATATAGAAATAAAACATCATTTTATAAGAGATTATGTTCAGAAGGGTGTTTTGGATATTCAGTTCATTGATACTGATCATCAATGGGCTGACATATTTACAAAACCCCTCACAGAAGACAGATTTAATTTTATCAAAAAGAATCTGAACATGCACTTTATCTCTTGAAAAATATGCTTGAATCTGAATAGAAACTGAGACTCTAAGGTTCATCAGAAATTAAGGCTTATCAGTCACTCTCTTGAGAGAGCTAAATTTCTGAAAAACTTCAGAGTCTGAAGTTTCAAGAATCTGGATTTCTGCCTGCTGAATCTGTATAGTTTTCTAATTATTGGTCAGAATCTGATTAGTATAATCCATGGGCAATGATGATTTAAAGCTTTGAAAGTTATACTTTGTCCCTCCCAAAGTCATCGATATGAAAATGTGTTTTTCTGTTTTGGTATCAAATGCTCAAATTGTTTAACAAACACAGACACATTTTTTTTCAAATGCTCAAAATGAATCAGACAAGTTCAGTTTTCAGAACTTATTTAAAATTGGTATCAGTTTTTGCCTGAAAGATTTCAGCAGCACTGAACCAAATGCTATACCTTGGTATCAGCAGCAATAACTTTTTCAGTTTCTGAAAATAGTTCAGTTGTGCTAAAACCTTCAGTTGGTATATGATCTGAACAATTTTGTTTAAAATAGTTCAGTGATACTGAACAAGATATATTGAACAGCTATGTCTGAACAAAGAATGCTCTGATCAGAAGCTCTGAACTATCTTTTTCTGCTTCTGAACATCATTCTATTTTTTAATGCAATGTCATATACTTCATGTATGATCAAGCCTGCTCTGATTCTCATCTTTGCTGCTTGATTACCTATATGATTGCATGATTATCTCACATGTTCTTCAAACTCTCTTAAAAGGGGGAGAAAAAGTTCTTTTTCTTTTCTGAAATGTTCTTTTTGTTGATGACAAAGGGGGAGAAAAAGTAAACTAGTATTAATGCTCCTGAGCTCAGAAAAATAAGTTAGTTTCTGTCAGTTAATTAACTTATGTAGGGGAGTAAAAGGTGTTAAGGCTCCTGAGCTCAAAACAATAAGTTAATTTCTGATTTTAATTAACTTATGAGAACTGTTTTTAATCTCTAGCCTCTGAATTAAATTCTGTGAGATATAAATTATTCTTAGTGAGTTGAAATGAATTTAAATAACTTGGATAAGACTCTGGGAGCTTACAAAACTCATCCTGTGGATTATCAGACTTAGGGGGAGAGCTTACAAACCTCATAACCTGAAGTCAGCAAGTTATTTGAGATTCTGAGTGATAATTTCACTTGGTTGTTTTAAGTTGAGTTTAATTAACTTGGATAAGAAACAAGGGGAGCTTACAAACCTCACCTTGTGGACTGTCAGACCTAGGGGGAGCTTGCAAACCTCTCCTGAAGTCAGCTTGTTAATTAAACTTAACAACAATTCTGAAATTTTCACATGTTTTGATCTGAACTGAATTTAATTAACCTGGATCAGACTCAGGGGGAGCTTACAAACCTCATACCCTGCAGTCAACTTGTTAATTAAATTAACAACAATTTTCTGATTAATACTTATGTTTGTCATCATCAAAAAGGGGGAGATTGTTGGAACAAAATGTATGAACAACTCTCTTTTTGGATAAAGGGGGAGATTGTTGGAACAATTTGTATGAACATCTCTCTTTAAGGTTTTGATGATAACAAAGTGTTAAAAAGAAAATTGGTAATTGCTAATGCTTTGTTCTAAGTTGTGCAGAACCATGTTCTTAATGTTGATTAATTAATATTGGTTATGGAAGAACAAGCTAAGAGCAAGAAGGAAAGCTTAGAAGCTATGTTGCAAAGTTGAAGGAAAACTGGGTCTGAAGGCTGAGTCTGAAGACTGAGTCTGAAGGGTGCTTCTGAAGGCAGAGTCTGAAGACTGTGTCTGAAGGCAGCGTCTGAAGGCTGAGTCTGAGGGTCAACGAAAGTCAACGTCTGAAGGCTGAGTCTGAAGGTCAACCAAAGTCAACGTCTGAAGACCAGCTTCTGATGAACAGTGCTTCTGAAGTCTGAGTCTGAAGGCTTGCTTCTGATGAACAGTTTCTGAGAAGCTTCTGAAGTCTGACGTGGAAGGAAAAGCAACTGTTACTGTGCGCATTTAATGCCTGCAATGTCAGAACAACTCCAATGGAACAGTTGTCTCCCTGACCTGAACATTCCCCAGCTTTTAAGGAAAGCAAATTCAAAAATGGCTGTGTTGCTTTGCTTTTCTGCTGAGTTTAGCTCACAATTTCAGCCTGGCCTAGCTCAAGATTTGCAACGGCTCTTTGCTTAAATCCTGGCAATCTTCAACAGCTCTATTTGCCTCTATATAAGGATGAAGAACTGAAGAAGAAAACTGCTAAGACTCTTGAAACCAACAGCTGAAAGTGTGCTCTGTTTTGCTGTCCAAAATTCGTAGTTCACTAAAACTCTTAGAAATTCTTTCAATCTTTGTATCTTAGAATTTCTTACGGTTAGAGTCTTATACCTGAGTTGTATTAAGTGAACACCTCTGATATTTGATCAAGTGTTCAACTCAAACTTCTTTCTTTGTAAACCAGTTTGAACCAAAGTCTTAGTCTGCGTACTAAGCATCCAGAAGTCTCATTACTTAGTGTTCTGAGCAATTAGAAGTCTCATTCCTTTGTGGTCTGAGCAGGGAAGTCTCATTACTTTGTGTTCTAAGCATTGGAAGTCTCTTGACTTAGTGTCTTGAGCATTAGAAGTCTCTTACTAGGTGTTTGAGCATTGAAGTCTCTTTCCTTTGTGGTCTGAGCAATTGTAATCAGTTTGATTATAGTTAAATCTCCTGTAAGTGACAGGGGGACTAGACTACTTCCAACTTGTGGAAGGAACTAGTATAAAAACATTGTGTGTCTCTCTTTCCTTCTCTCTTTACTTTTATATCCGCTGCATAAACTCTCTGGAAAAGGTTCAAAATCTGATTCTGAACTTATCATAAGTTTTGAGAAAGAAAAGTTTTTAAGTCCACACAATTCAATCCCCCCCCCCTTCTTGTGTGTTTTTCTCACCTTCAAACAATTTGTAAACATTTTTCATCATAGTAGAAATCCTTGATAGAGGCGTTTTCTATCAAGAAGAGTGGATTTACCCTAAGCAAGGAGGAACAAGGGGAACCACTATAAATTGCAGTGTTCTTCTTCTCCCTATCCTTTTAGACTTCCACATTTTAATTAGATGTTAATTCTTTGTTGAGGACATCATAATTTGATTGTGAACTTAATTACCTTTTTACATCACTTATTCTCAACTACTTCAATTGAGATTCTCTCAATTTAATTCTCACAATCAAGTTAAAAGTAGGATTCAACCAAATTGATTCATATGTCTTGTGTTCATTAGTTGTTAGTGTGATTTGTTATTAATAGGTTTGGTTCGAGATAGTTTTAGTTTTGCAATTTGACTGTATGTATATTGATTGTTGATTTGCTCCATAAGATTCATTATTTGAACCTCTCAATTCAACTTTGAATCTTATTTGACATTCATTATCTTAATTTTGTTTTCATCATCACACCCAAATTCAATAGCCATACTCTTGTTAATCCACGCTTTCACAAAACCTTTTGAAAAGCGAAAAAAAAGCCGTTCACCTCCCTCTAGCGCACTTCCTAGTTCGTCATATAGACCAAGAAATCTTGGACAACACCACTTTCCACTAGCACATGCAGACTACTTTAATAGTGGACTCAAGATCAAGATCCAGAGGATTGGCCTTGGCATCGAACAATAAATATTTAAAAAAAATGATTAGAAAGTAAGTTTTGTTTTTTTTTTTAATTTAGAAAAAAATAATTTTTTCTCTTAACTATTTTTGTAAAAAAAAAGTTTGAAAATTTACCCCACAAAAAATGCCCTAAGATTTTTTCTTTTTCTTACCAACAACTTTTCTCAATAGTCGCCCTTTAGAAATTCCCTTGAAAATACACTGACCCACTATCGAATCAGCTCACACACTGACATATGCGTTGACATCATTTCTTAGTTGTTGTCGCTTGGTAATATCAAAGGAGAAAAATAATTAGAAAATGTTTTTATTTCGAGCTACAAAACACTTGAGAAATGATTTCTGACTAGTCATGTTTCGAGGTGATTGAGCCCCTTAGAAACCCCTTGGAATTTGAGCGTTTCTTAGAACTTTTTTACATTTATGAGATAAATAATGGAAAGAGGAATAAAAAATCATTAAACCTTAAAATAATTTACAATCTTACCAATATAGTGTGAGATGAGTGTTAAATAGTTTGGTCATTTGAGCAGTAGAATATATCGGATGACATCTTTCTTTTAAATGAATATTAATTATCTTGAGAGGTTAGTTTACACAGTTGTGCTCGAAAAAAACCAATTATATTATAAGCATATGTATAATGAGATGCATAAAATTATTTGGACATTTTCAATTAAAATCTAGGTGATCCAGTTTGTACGAAAAATAGGTGATCCATTCATTAAAAATAAGCATAAAATAAATAAAAGAAAATTGCTCTTCCCCCAAACAAAATTATTCACTCCCATACAAACTGACGAAAATACCCCTAGCATGACTTAAGTTACGTAGGATATGCACCAGCGTGACTTAAGTAATGCTCGGTATATCAACGTGACTTAAGTCACGCTGGAGTATAACCTGCGTGACTTAAGTCACACAAAAGTATTTTTGTCATTTTCTTCGGAAATGAATATTTTTGTATGGGGAAGAGCAATTTCCTAAATAAAAAACTAGCCGTTACATATTTTGTTAATTTGGGCCGATATGGTATAGAGATAGAAAGAATGAAAGCCCTAAAACAGTATTGACAACCCACCAACAAAAGCTGGGTACTATCTATATAAGGGACGTAGGGTTTCATTAAGTCTCACAGTTAGCAAACATTAGTCACTAACTCTCTTCTTGAAAGGAAACTCATTCATTCTGTTAAACCCTAACCCTAACTCTTTTCTTCTCTAATTCATGGCTGCTCACACCAACAATAACAACGTTGTTGCTTCTCGTCTTTCTTTTACCACAAAACAACAATTTACCAACATCAAACGAAAACGTGCCAATGATGTTGTTGGAAGAAGAAACAAGTGGGGCAAACTCACTTCTAAGCCATCATTATCATCGTACCTTCATTCCTCGATTGAAAACAATGTTGTTTGTCTCTGTCTGTCACTAGGTGGTTCTTGTTTCCCCTCATGTTGTTCAACAAACACCGAGGATGATACCGATTTCATGAACAAGAAACGAAAACTTGCCGAACAAGAAAGTAATCTAATTTCAACGAAGAACAAGAAAATCAAGGTAACCAATGATGTTGCTGTTGATGAAACCAGAAATTGGGATTGTTCGACTGAGTTTTTGCTATACGACGATCCATGGAAAATCTAAAAAGTGTTGACACAAACTGATCTTGGCCATAACAGTAGACTTTTGCTGAATAAAGAATTGGCCAACGATTTGGTGGTTCCTGTTTTGGGTGCTGAGGCTGCTAAGGAAAAAGGAGTCAGTGTTAAGGTATGGGATATCGACACGAACTCTCTCCATTCTCTCGTTTTCAAGATACGACCTTCGAATCAAAGCCCTGTTTTCAAAGAGACATGGATTAAGGATTTTGTACTTCGAAGAGGCTTAAAGAAAGGAGATGATATTGGCATGCATTGGGATCCATACAAGCAACGGTTCGATTTCTCGGTTCTTCGTGCCTATCACCATCAAGTTACAGACCAGCATTAGTTTTCAGTTTTTAATTAGTTGACGGACCGTTTATGATTGTCTTGATGTTGTTAATTTTAGACATAACCAAAGCTAGCATGCACAAACCCTTCTTAGGTTCTTGTTTTGTTTGTATTAAACTTTGATTACAATTTGGTACTTCTAATTGTCTCATCTTCATTAAGACATGTGGGATTATATATGAATGACAACATTTTTTATTTGTTGCTTCTTTTCTCTATTTCATAATTAAGTATATGTTTATGTGCATATGTGTCTGATGCATTATTTGTGTTTGTGTTGAAAGCTTAAAGTCTGATGCATTATTTGTTTTTGTCTTGAATGCTTAAAGAAAAAGATCCAAAATATCAGTAAACGAGCTTCAAGGTTTAAGATTCTTGATATATTTCATAAATGCCAAAATGAAAAGAAAAACAAACTCTGCTTGTGGTGCTTATTTAGGCAACTTGGTGTTCCCCACTCAAGGAATTTAGGGCTTTACAAAATCACAATGTTATATTTTGCTATTCAACTTTAAGAAATGTGTGTCATGTTCATTCGAATTTTCTGATCAATTTGTTCTGACACTGCATTCACTTTACAAGCTTAGCAATGACTTTGTGCCCTGCTCGAATCCTCTATGTGTGCCCTTGTAGCCTGTGATGACTACACATGTGAAGACCTAATCAATGTGATTATGACCTTGTGTATGCTGATCACTACTCAACCCTTGGTTCACAACATCACCAATGGAGTCCAGCCTACTGATGAACTTGTTTTTAGAGGAAGGATGGTGTGGGAAGTCCGAATATTATTTTGGGAAATTCTAACAAGTGCGCACTTGTGTACAAATTTTATCTTAAAAATTGTGCCTTCAAGATATTTAAACAACAAAAAGTAACTTTTTTACATAAAATTTATCAATTATTTCTATTGTTAAATCTTTAACAAGTGTCCTTGAGACACGACACTTCTTAGCATAACCCTATTATTTTTTATACCGAAAGTTCTTACACATACCTCTTATATCTTCCTTCCTTTATTTTTAACACTTTTAATTTTGTTATTTGATTTGAAATTTGGTGTTTCACTGTTTAATTCGATTATTGCCAATGAAATTTGAATTTTGTATTGAAAAGCAGTTTATCTCCATCGATTTCGTATTCTCCTTTACCAGATTGTTGCATTTGTGCGAACTCGCGGAATTTTCTATTCTAAAGTTTTGTCGCGGAATTACCTATCCCTTGTTTGAAAATACTAGTATCACCCCCAATTGCATAGCTATGTGTATAATGAATAAAAGTAATTGTAGCACATCTTTTTGAATTGATTTAGTATAGTAATAATAATATTTTATTCCCACTTTCAGTTAACCAAATTAGTATTTATACTAATAGCTATTCATTAAATTGTTCACTTAATTTAGAATTTAAACTTAAAAACATGACTAATAAAAGATAGCTTCATCAAGTTGAATAAAAAAAGGGGAAATTAACATGGTGTTGTAAGTTGATATATGTCTGGGCTCTATACCCATTTGATCGAGGATTCAATTCCTAACCGGTGTATTTGAAAAAAGATTGTTGGCATAGATTAATTCTTTAAACAAATCTCACTTACTTTGAGAAAGTAATCTACACACATGAGAGTATTTTAAAAATTATCAGAAAATAAAGTAAGTTTAAACGTTTCATAATAAATGACCATGACGCTTGTGGAAATAAACTTTTTTTTTTCTACAAAAAATAAACCTTCTTAATTAATAAAAAATATGATGGTTTTCTTGTCAAACATTTTCATTACTACAAATACATTCACTACCAAAGAAAATGCTTATCGTTTTTGACATTTTTTGTGTGCATTTGCTTTGGTATGATATATGATATTTTTTTATTAACTAAATATACAATAATTAAAAATAGAAGTTAGTTATGGTTTATTTTGCTTATCTTTTGTTATATTATCCCCACCCGAACCCTTTTTTTCTAGTTCCATCCCTAACTTTCTTGCATCCCTCTTTTTCGTATATCAGTATTTTTGTTACATTTTTTTGAATGGCATATATATAATATTACACCGATCGATATATTGTTACACTAAAATCATTCATGTAAATTTTTATATTAATCTAAAATCATTTGATATGTTATTAAGATTCACCACGATTAACGGTTTATGTGTATTTATTGAACACCGTTAATCTTGGTGGATCTCAAAAACAATAAAAAAAAAATATAGATTTGATTAATAATTTGTATGGATGATCTATATGCTATAAGCTTACAATCCAACAGTGAAATAAGTAGCAGGGTAATAAGTAGCTTCTGCTCTAGAACATGACCAGGAAGTAGCATAAAAGATCAATGTCTAACACCACAAATTTTAATTAAATTTTCAGGAATTAAAAGTGAATTGGAAAAGTTGAAATCTATGACCAAGCTACATTTAAAAAACATTTATCAGTATTATAGAGTCTAGAAGAGGGTCTTAGTGGATAATATTTGAATTAAGAAGATTAATTAACTTAATTACAGAGTATTACTTGGTATCAGCTCCAAGATAATCACTTAATTACAGAGTATTACTTGGTTTTACTTTTTTAGAAGATTTCCAACCTAGGTTTGATCTTTGCTGTTGTGTACTGCACTTGAAAGCAGTAGTAAGTAATTCTTCTAGAAGGTACTTGAGGCACTTCTCAACAGACTTTCGAGGAACAAGAACAATTTTTTTCAAAAGCAATACAAGATGTTTATCATGTCCTGCTTTCATCACCTTTTTTTCTATGCCAACACAACGAGTACCTAATGGATCTCGGGCATCAAGGACCTCCAGTATGACATCAGAGGCTTCAATAACCTTGTCCAAATCTTGTCTAAAGGCCCTATCTGAACTATCATCTATTGAAAAAGAAGACATGAAAACACAATGAATTTGAGACAAGCAATTATACAAAATTTACATCAAATGGTAAAATAAAAATACCTCTAGTCTTGGCAACTGTTTCATCTGATTTGGAGTTTGTAGAAAATCGTAGAATCATAGGAATGAAGATCATAGATGTAAGCAAGAGAGCAAGCATAAGAGTACTCATATGGGAGATACTCATAGAAACTCATTAAAGATTGAATTGAGATACAATGGAGTGATTTATTTATAGCCCTCTGTTAACTAACCATGACCACCTAAATATAGTGGTTAACTAACTATAACCACCTAACTAATTCTAACTACCTTAACTAACTTGACTTATCTACCAAGTATTTTAACAAAGTTATCATCATTGGCCAACTTTCTTTTACAAGCCTGAAACAACAAGAGTTAAACATGGTAAATGGAAATCATACAAAGTATACAAAAGAATTGTGTTTCCTTTCAAAGGATATTATAAAGAAATAATACCCTTTCTCTACGAGCTTCAAGTGCTTGCAACTCCTGTTCCTTAAAAGGCCAATAATTTGGAATGCCAGGATCTTTCTCAACCTTCTGCTTATCACTTAGCAGAAGCTTCTTGGCTTCTTTGGTTTTCTTCTTGTTATGTTCTTTCACCTTTTTTAAGATTGGAACCCTCTTACTCTTACCCTTACTCTCTGCAAAACAATATTGACTATCTCAGTGAGCTTCCTAAGTGGGAAAAACACGATCTTATCATTGAACAAGATCATTCATAAAGACGAATACATAATTAAGAAATTAAATGCAATCGGTTAAAAGTTAAAACACATCAGTTAATTATTTACCGTCAACATCATTATGCATTTACTTACTCTTGAACTTATAACTAAAATTAATATAAGCAATCATCTAGGCTACTTATCGTAGAAAGACCTCAATAACCTAAACTAAAAAACTTGTGAACATAAAGGGTCTGCTACATTCTGATATTAGAACTTGGTTTATGTTTTATCTCAAATTTTGTATTTATAAAGGTGTCAATTATGTATTTATAAGTAAATGTTTCATAGAAGTATTAGAAGCCATTCTGGTTATTTTATTTGAATTTTTAATTTTTAATTTACATGAAATGTTTTAAAGTTTTATTGTCAAAAAATTGTTCGTTACATTTTTAAATGATTAAATCAAAGTAATAACGATGATGTAATTGAAGTGATGAAACTAAATTGCTTACTCTTGCTTCTCTTCACCATTTTAGGGTGTGTTGTGATGGAATGGAAGGCGAAAGGGCTGCGACAAGGCAAAAAAGTGTTAGGTGGTTTTCTGGTAATTATGGTTTTTTTTAGGGGTTCTTAGTTATGGTTATTGATCTTGTCAAATAATGAGATTTGTCACAAAAAAAAAACGTCAAACAATGAAATTGTATGTTAAGCCAATTAAAATATGTCACATTATCATTTTTAATTAATTGGGGATCAAATCCATGAATAGTGTTTTGTGCCTTCCTTCTCGTGTGATATACAAAATATTTACTTAGATTTAAAGTTTATCTTTAAAAAATAATAATTCTTCTTTGACGGGTAAAAAAAACATTTGTTTATCAAAATAGGATAATTAGATTTATTTAAAGTATAGTTTATATAGAGATTTAGTTGTTGTTTGGAATTTATGTCGAGTGTCGTTTGTTTGTTCTTGAATTTTGACCAATCAAACAACCTCAAAAGCTAACATCACAGAGTTGTTATTCCGACTTCAGTGAACATCATGCCACCATGAATCGCTCCAAAGTCACAATAATGCAAAGATCCAGCAACAACATGAAAACAAAGCCTCAACTGTCCAAAAATCACAAGGTAACTGGACGAAGAACGCCACCCCAACCACCAAAAAAACTAACAGCCACACCAACCCATAAGTTACAACTTATAAACATGAATTTTGTGAAATCAGGTTTCAATGGTAAAATAAAAAAAAAATACGAATTAGGGTTCAATGATAAGAAAATATGAATATCATCAAATTGAAGAACGAATTCGTGAAATTGGAAAAAAGGAAAGGATTGAATAGTTGGAGAAAATGAAAGTGGGGAGAAATGGATTTTCGATTTTACACAGTAATAAGGGGACGAGAAGCACTTTGAGAGAATCAGTGAGGTGGTGATAATGGAAGATTTTGTTTGTTTTTTGGAGTTGTTGGCTATGGAAAGAAGAGTATGATATATGAATGAAATTGAAACTCAATTAATGAGTGGATCTGAAATTCAATTAAGAGGGTGAAGGAGAAGAGAAGAACGTGAGGAAGGAGAAAACACATTTTTTTTATGAAATGAATTGTGGTAGGGATGATGTTTGTTTATTGTTTCTGGAAAAAAAAATCTGGGTTGTTTGTGAGTGAGAGATGAAGGTGATGTTGAATATATGAAGAAATTGAAGGAAGAAGATGAAGAAAAGGAAAAAAAAGTTAGATGTTGGTGGTACATGGTAAGATAAAATAGACATGCGTGATCCAATGGTCCTTTTTTTATGAAAAAAGATCAAACGGTTTAAATTAAAATAATTAATAGGATCTATGGTGGACCACTCTTAAGGTTGGTCCACCATAGACATTTGGGGTTAAAGTTAACGCCAGGGACCTTTTTGAATAACGGAGACAAAGCAAGGGGACCAAAATGTTGAATTTTATAGATAGGGGACCAAAATGAAAACTGTAAATTATTTAGGGGACCAAAAGACCTAATAAGCCTTTATTCTTTGAATCAATCGAAATAGTTTAGAACTCTCTCATTGCTATAATGTTCAATTAATTTGGTCCATCGGCTAAGTTGGTCGTTACAGTGCTAACGTGTGACGTGAAGTTCCAAGTTAGCTTCCATGTAGATTTGGACGAATTTGATTGAAAATTTTGTAAAGATAAATTTTTTCACAAGGACTGTTTAGATAGAAAATTTGTCCTTGAGTAGAACAAATTCGTCCTTAAATTATATAACTTGTTAGTACACCGATCTTTGCAAAATCTAGACTAATATCAAACAAATACCTTTGGATGACCTTAAAGTAGTCATCATTGAGAGACACTAACTATAACAAACTCGTCGATCAATTAAAAGACATTGAACTCAATTCAATCGATAATAGATATTACTTCCTCTTTTCTAAATTAAGTGAGTCATTTTATTATTTCCCACGTATTTTGATTAGAATTAATTATGTTGGAATCTCTATATTATCCTAGGTATGTCGTGAAAGTAGAGCTAGGTTTGATGATGCATCTAGTTTGTCTAGGTACCCTACGGTCCTAGATTGCTGAGTCGCCATCATGAATCCATTTTACTGTAATTAGATTTGAAAGAAACTTATAATTTGTAATTAATTTAAACATGATCAAACAAAAATAAAAATGACTTTTTGTTTGATTAAATAGTCTTCTAGGAATTTAGTTCACTAGAGCTAGGTACTGTTTGTAATGTATAATGATTTAACGGTGTTAGTATAAAAGTATAAAATGTGGCATGTCTGAGCCTCACATTTTAAAAAAAGATTAACTAAATTTCGTAGTTTTTATTAAATTTTGTTGTTTATCAAACTCAAAGTCCTTGTACTCATATGTATTTGTGATTGGGGTTTATGGTGTCACATATCTAAGTCCGAGTATCGGATACATCATCGCGCAACATAACATTAGCCAAAAGATTCATACACTTAGTTACCAATTTCTCCTACATAAACAACCTTCTCTTCCAAAGCCACCCCTCAACTCCCTCCCCCAACTCGATGTCCAGATGGTTGAAGTTTAGGGGCGAGAGGAAGAAGATCAGTGTTGCTGAGAAGACGATGAGTGACTCAATGCTTTAGAATCTGGGGAATTTGGAAATTCTGAGGAGAAAGAGAGAACAACGTGTGAATGAGAAAGAGAAACTGAGGATTCAATGCGCGTGACTCAATTAAGTTGAACCCTTCCTTTTTGATCTAATGGTTATTATTTATTCTCATCATTTTCACATACAAATATCATTTTCGATTGAAATATCTATTAACTCACTCTATTCTCAATAGTTCCACGATAAAACGCAATGATCTTTTTTCCATATTATCATTTCTCTCATGTTCAAATTTGTTTTCACATTCTTTCTTTTTATGAATTCCTTCCTCTCTTTTCATAAAAGATAGGATCATAAACCTCCATCTATGAAAATACAATCAATCCACCTTTTTTTACCATGTTATGTCGCAGTCTGACCTTATTTGACTATGTCACCAAATCACCACGGATATGCTATCCCCTTGTACATATTTTTATCTATATATCATCTTGCTATTAAAAAAAGTTAGAAAATAAACATGTCAAGTGTCCTTTGTAACTTTTGCAAGCCAGACGTTTATTATATAGATATAGAATATAGTTATAGATTTTTATTTAAGCGTGGAAGAAGCAGAATCCCCAAGGCAAACGAAAACAATATAAACAAAATATATAATTAATAAGGCCTCTCGTTGTAATATAAGAAGCAGCACTTTATTTTCAATCAAGAAGCTTTGAAACTTTAGTTTCCACTCCAATAACTATCCAGTACTTCAAACCTTTATCACCCTAGCAAGGCAATTGTCTTTGGGCTTTGATGATGGTAAGCAAGTAATAGGACATTCTGGATTCACTATCTCAAGCCTGTCCAAAAATAGATGAATTAGTAAAAAATAAAATTGAGCTCGATTTCTAACTAATTCCTTTCTATGAAATTAATTTTACAGCAAAAATTAAAATGTATGCCGCAGTGTTTATATATAGATTTTAATGGTGGTGTGTGCAAATTTGTTTTGGACCGTCAATCCATCACCATTAAACTCTTGTATATAACCGATCTCTAGATTTCATTTCGGAGCACTAGTTCTATTTTCTTAGAGTAGTTAATATTGAAAACTAGTTGACAAATATCTTATCTCCTCCAGGAAACTGGTATGAGTGTAAGAGTAACATAAATAATCTATATTTAGTTAAGAATTTAATAAAAATGAGTGAAAACGAGAGCTCACTTGTAATTAATAAGGAAATAATGTAGAAATATGGATATTTCAATTTTAGCCAAGTCACTCCCAGGACAGTGCCTACTTCCTGCTCCAAAAGGAAGGAAGGTTCCAACTTTAGCATTGTGATCCTGCACATATGAAAAAACCACTAACATACAATACAAGTACTTTTTTATCTTCCAAAAATAGGTTTTTAGATTACACAATACAACTTACATTCCATCTCGATGGATTAAATTTGTCTGGGTTGGGATAATATGTAGGATCCATATGAATAGCTCTTGACCAAGTTAGAACTTTCCATCCTTTTGGTATTATATAACCTGAAAATTTGGATTAGATGAACTTTTTTATTCCACTCTAATATTTAGCGAAGATAGCAATATTCCTTTTGTTTCAAATAACTTTCAATTTAGCATATAAAAAATAGGGTTAAATAATGATTTAGTCTCTATAAATATATCATATTTTTGTTTTAGTCATTATAAAAAAAGTGGCATCTTATAAAAGTGTTTAATTTAGAGTTTTAGTCCTTGCTAAAATTTTTTATTTTTTTATTATCCTTTTTTTTATATGATTTGAATGATTTTTTTTCATACATATTTAGAACAATATAAAAAAATTCCTCTGTAAAAAATGAGCTCAAAATATGATTTCTAGCAGTTTAGATTTTCATTACTTTTATTTTGAACTTTTGGATGTTTTAAAAATTCATAATTAATTTATATCATGTTAAAAAATTCTTGTTTTTTGTGAAAGAACATTTTATGAGGTTCTAAAAAAGCTTGCAAAAAGTTATTAAACAATATAAAATTTTAAGGATAATTAAACAAATTTATATTTAACAAGGACTAAACTAACATGCTAAAAATAATTATTAGGACGAAAACATGCGATTTTTTCATGGGGAATAAAAGCAAAGTTTGATACTTTTATACAAACCAAAATATTTATATAACCCTGGAAAATATTTTAAAATGATATTATATTTTTTTTGAGAGAGGAGGAATATATATTTGTTTTCTTCCCCTTCCTTCAAAAAATATTTTATTTTATTTTTTCCTTATCTACCTCTAATTAATTTTTTTTGAGAGGGGAGACATATATTTTTTTGAGAGGGGAGGAGTATTGTTTACACTGATTTTTAGTCATTGTCATATTTCATTATACATTTATGATCATGAATACTCCCCTTCATCCTTAAATATAAATCTCCATTACAAATATCACATATATATAAGTCTCCCTTTGTCGACAAAAATAAGTCTCCAATGTTAGATCAATTACCAGAGAGTTAGAATGCACTAAATACCATTAATTAGTATCATAATGATGGTGGGCCTAGTTCGCTTAGGGTTGCACAAGCAATAATGCTCTTCTCACAAGAGTCACATCAATCACATCAAGAAATCAACATTTACTAAGCCACTGTATCTGAATGTTTCTCAAAGGTCTTAAAGTGAGTTCACAAGCTTCATATACTCATGTTGATCAAAGTGATAACTCATACAATTATCTTATTACTATGGAAGTGGTGGCCACGGTGGTTAAAACTGTGGGCATGTGGACATTAAATGTTGAATGCCAAATTTTCCATAAATTTTGCCACTCATCTCAACCTCCTAACTCCTAAAATTGGTGAGGTCCACCACTTGGTTACTCTCCCAAACCTCAATATCCTTCAACACATCAATACACCTAAGCTCCATTGTAGTTGCCTCGCCCACCTCAAGCCTATCTTACTGCGAGTGTTGCCTCTTAATATCTTTTTTCTCCACAGTGTCCAGATTATGGGGCCACAATCATGTAACTCATAACCCTGACATGCTGATTGACAACATCCCTTTATCTCACTTAGATTAAGTTACGCTTAGAAATGGTCAAGATTTTCCCATTACCTCTATTGGATCTTCCCAATTTAAATCACCTCAAGCATGTCACAATACAATGACACTCAGTAATCTCTTACTGGTCCTTTCAATCACCAAAAATCTTATGTTTGCCAATTTGCAACAGACAGCGAGGTTTTTTTGTTGGTTTCATGTTGACAAGTGTTTAGTTAAATATGAAGATACTTCTAAGGTGCTCCTACAAGGCTCTGTGGTGAGTTATGTACTTTGCTCATGTGGCTCACTTCAACCTATTAATGCTTCGAGTTTTATCTTGGTATAAGCGATTCGGTTGTAAATAAACAAGCCACTGGTGTTGGCCCCTTTGCATATTCTATGTGGCATAATAGGTTAGGACATTAACACCAAAAGGCCTAAAAAATAGCACTACCAGTTCCAATGAGATCTAAAGTTCGTTTTTGTGCTTCTTCATGTCTCGGAAAAGTTCATAGATTACCATTTACATCCTCTACATTTGTTTATCGTACACCATTTAATCTTCTTTTGTTGATGTTTGGGGCCTGTGCTCATTTTATATGCTTCTAGTTTCAAATACCTACTAACTTGAGTGGATGCATTCACTAGATATACTTGGACCTTTTCTCTCAAATTAAAATTAGATGTATTTACTACTATCTCAGACTTTCTTACTCTAATATAGACTCAATTTGATGTTAGTCTAAAGGCCATGCAAATTGATGGTGGTGGTGAATTCCAACCCTTAAAACCTTACTTTTCATTGCATTGGATTGTCCATAGACTCACATGTCCACACACTCACCATCAAAATGGTTCCGTTGAAAGGAAACATATACAAGTGGTTGAAACATGGCTCACCTTACTTGCACAAGCTAATATTTACTTTATGTTCCGGGGTAGTGACTTCTTAGCAACAACTTATATCATCAACAAAATGCATACTCTTGTGTTGCACATGTCTTCAGTACCCTATACTGCTTTATTCAATCTTGTCTCAGGCTACAAGTCCCAAAAGGTCTTTTGGTTTTCCATGCTACCTTCATTTGAGACCCTACAAATCTGACAAGTTTTCCTATCAAAGGATACAAGTGACCTTCTAAGGATGTTAAAATTTACATCTCCTAAGATGTGTTGTTTTTAATGAGCTCAAGTTTCCCTGTCCTAACTTGTTTGGCTCATCTACATATAGCCCCTCAACTAGTATGGACTCCCCTGTCGGTATTCCTATTCCTTAATTTCAATTTCAATCAAAGTTCCATCACACATATGCCTCCATTTCTTCATGATATGTAGATCCTAAAATTTTACTCAACTCAAATAAGCTTATGACATCTAGCCTAGCTTCCACATCTCAATTTCGACCGACTTCCTTGGTTTCTTGGTGGTCAAGAAAGAAAACGTTCACTACAAAAAATGCGCCTGATTGAGGCGGTTTTTTTAGGGAGGTTCTGCAAAACCCCCACATATTAGTTTAGAAATGTCAAATGCCTATTATTATCTGGGGGTTTAAAAAACCACCCACAAATTTGGAGTGATTTTTACCTTCTTTTTTTTTTCCACTTCCCCACTTGATGAAATAACACATCACACACTCTCTCTCTAAACGTATGGAAGAACGAAACCATGTCTCAAAGCGCAGCCCCCTTCCCTCTCTCACTCTCATCGGCAAGTCGTTCCTTCACCCTCACAACGCAACCCTTTTTCACCCTCCTTCGCCGCACAATACTTCATGTCGCCCTCTATTCTGGTTCACATAAGCGCAGGTAAATATTGTGTTGTTTCTTCCCTTTCCCCAATCCTTTTTTTCCATGATTTCTTTAAAATCCAATATTGTGTTTGTTGCTAAAGATAATCTTGCATCGATCTCTCCTTTTCCAAGCAACAATTCCCTCAGTCAAGTTAGGTTACCTAATCCTCATTCTCACTCGTAACCCAGAAAGGCAAGTGAATCACAATACCCATCTTTAGATTTGATTTATTTGCTGCTAGGTCTTGATTTGGGGTTTTAGGGTTTCTAATTTGGGGTTTTTCATTCATGTGTTCCTTCAAATTTGATTTGTTGCCAAGTTGTGATTTTGGGTTTCAGGGTTGTTGTCTGCTTGGTCAATTTGATTTGTAGGCTTGTGTTGTTGTGGTTTTTTTGTTAGTGTTGTTTCCGCTGTCTATGCTGAATTATTAATTATTTTTGTTTATCTTTTATGAATTCAGTCATGGAAGCTATTAAGCCCTCAATCTGAATGTTTGAATTTTAAAGGGTTGTCTTTATGTGTGTGTGTTTTGTCATATAATATTTGATAAATGGATTTTTGTTGATGGA
This sequence comes from Medicago ruthenica, assembly GCA_018208015.1. Lineage (NCBI taxonomy): Eukaryota > Viridiplantae > Streptophyta > Magnoliopsida > Fabales > Fabaceae > Medicago > Medicago ruthenica. The sequence goes on along the minus strand of WNNG01000016.1, from coordinate 49,165 downwards.
GGGTAAATTGTGTAATTATAATAACGTTAACATTTTTATGTAGGTATTTATTCTTTGAAACTCAACCATATTCAAGGGGTTTCCAGAAGTGAATCACTTAGTTTATCAAGTTACAAATGTTCCCTTTTTCCAAACTCAAGATTTTGTAAGTATTGTTCCTTAATTTTTGTTTGACATAAGTTTATGTATTTTAATAGAAACTGAAGGCTCTAAACAAGTATTGAATGCTTTTATATATCTAATGCTTATGTATTTTAGTTACTAGTTATGTATTGCTTGGCCAATTCAGTCAATATCTGATTTAGTGCATGTTTACTGCAGCCCAGACTCAGTCCAAGGAGAGAAAAGACCATGAGTTTTATGTGCTAATGAAGCTTCAGTCTAGATTGCAAGAAAACTACCTGATGCAAACATTCATCAATTGGTACCACAAACTCTTATTTATATAATAAGCTTTGGATGGGAAATTTTTGAAGAGGTATTTATGTACATTAATTGGACGTACTTTGATATTTATTAAACTTGAATTCTCTATGTTTACTCTATAAGTTTTGGCAATGGCTTTTATTCTGGTGACTCAAAGCAGTGATATTGTGTTGCTTACATGAAATTAAAGCATCACGATTTTACGTGTATTAGGGAAGCAAGTTGGGATTGAATTTTCATGTATTAGGGAAGCAAGTTGGGGACTGGTTTTTCATGTATTAGGGAAGCAAGGATGTGTTGCTATCACATGGCTTCTTGTGTGGAATTTTTGCAGGTTTAGGGGCTGTTAGTGCTCTACAATTTGATCCTTGTCTTGTTTTTTTTTTGGTTTGGTGTGATTACTTTTGTGAATCATTTGGTGCCATTTTGTGGGGGTATTTATTTGTTTGGTTTGGTGAGTGCAAACTGTGTTGTTTGGAATGCAATGTACACATACAACCGGCTAAGCAATTGGAAACACTAGCAAGCAGAGGAGTTAGATTTCAGAGAACTCTCAAGATCGTCAGAGACTGTTTAAGAGGTAGGTGGTTCATTTTTGGTTGTTGTTGTATATGTTAAAATGATAATATGGCTTAAAAAATTAATTAGTGATTAATTCCTAAGTCTTTTAATTGTGATTTTGAATATTTTCACTAAGCAATCTTTCTTTTGTTATTTAAGGGAGGGAGCATAGTTCACATATGTTCATATTTAGTTTAGATTATATTTAGGCTACTATTAATTGTGTGTTGTATTATCACGCAAAATTAATGTTTGTAGTATATTTTATATAATTTTGATTATAATATTTTATGTAACTTTAATTATATTTTAATGAATGTTTCAGTATTGTGAAGATTTTTTTTTTTACTTTCTTAACAATTTGCGGGGGTTTTTAACCTCCGCAACAAAACCCCCGCAGTTTATTCGACAAAATACCAGCAGTTGCCCAAAACTCCCGCAAATAATTTGTGGGAATAGTATAAGCGGCGGTTTTGAAAACTCCCGCAAAACAATTTGCGGAGGTTGAAACCCCCCCGCAAAATGGCTTAAAACCCCCCCGCAATTTGGACGTGTTTTTTGTAGTGGTTGGTGGTTAGGTCAAGAACAAAAGCATAGTACAAAAGCTTAGCAAATAGAGTTGTTGAAGTTATTTGGATTCAATCATTGCTGATTGAGCTCAGAATTCCATTCAACACCTTTGTTCTCCACTGTGACAACAAGAGCACATTTTCACTGTCGCATAATCTAGTACTAAGTAAAAGCCTTGTATTTGAGCATATCCCAACAACTCATCGGTATCTTGACTTGTCCACTAAACCCCTCTCACCCCTAAGCTTTTTACATCTTAGAGACAAATTAAACTTAGTTGACAAAAGTTCTTTCTTCTTGAAACTTATTGGGCTATAAGGGGGAATATCAAATATGTATTAGTGTGAACACTTAAGATTAGTACATAGACTCAATTAGTGTTAACCAAGCAGGCCCAAGGTCCTATAAGTAACTCTAATGACTCAAAATTTCCTATATAAGACATAGTTGAGATTTGTTGTGACTAACTTTTCTCATAATTAGAGTTGTCAAATGGGTTGGTCCGACCCAACCCGCCTTGGCCCGGTGGGTCAACACATATAAATGGGCTGAAGGGGGTCGGCCAACTATATTCATGGGCTGCCAAAATTGAGCCCAACCTAATTAGTAGTAGGCTACACAGCCTGATGGGCCGGCCCGACCCTGATTTCAAAATGTATTATTTCATTTTTTTTTTTAAAAAGTGATGCTAAGAACAATAAAGCTACATATCACATAATTTTTTTTAGAAACATCACAAATTATTATCCATCAAATAAATCACATGCATTCATAAACTTAGTTAAGTAAAATATAAAACATCTATCAAATCAATATCCATAATAGATAGAAAGTAGAGAGTATAAATACCACAAAAACATCTATTAAATCAATATCCATAAAAGATAAATACCCCAAAAAACATTCATGCAAAAGAAGATAGTATTTATCACAACTCACAAAGTGCAACGTTGGAATTGGAAACAACAAATCATGTCTTACACAACAAAATAATTACCAATCCAACAACTCAAAATAGAAAACAAAATAAATTATAGAATTGACAACTTTTGGAGCTAAGTCTATTGAACACTTGGTACTGCAGACAATAATATCTCTTCTACTTATGATATATCTCTTACCAAAGTCATCCAAAATTATTTTATAAGTTTTTTTTAGTATTTTTAATGAGCCAGCCCGGCCCAACCCTTGAAAAATATAGGCCCGGTGGGCTGACCCATAAAGATAGGGTCGATTTTTTCATTTTTTTATGGCCCGGCCGGTACTAAAATAGTGGGTTGAGGAGCTGGCCCAATGACCCAACCCATTTTGACAGCTCTACTCTTAATACTAAAATCTCTCTTCATCTTCTCTAATCTTCTCTCAGTGTTCACAGCAACTTTCCCTCTATTTATCATTTCCTAATAATAACCAACAATTAATAAAGATACTTTTGTAAAATTACACTTATAACTTTTGTTAATCTTTGTAATAAAAAAAGGATGACATTTATTTTAGAACAGAGGGGAAAATAAATAAAAATATAATATAAATGTTGACATTGAATATAAACAACCATTCAAATAAAGATCTAGTAAGAAAAACATTCAAATGAAGACACTAAATATAAATAAACCATTGATGTTAACGTCTATAGTTGCCTCCCGAAAAATTGCAAAGTTGATGCTGACAAGGCGTAACACTTCGTTGATTATCTGTATGTAATACATTACAACAATATAGTTAACATTTTTCTTTATAAATTTTTAATTAGTTGAAATTAATCTTTAAAAAAATTGTGGAAGGAGAAATCAATTATTAATTAAGGCCATACTAATGTCTATTTCACAAATGTTGAGAGAGAATTTGGACTTCATCAATTAAGCTTACAGTGATGAACTCTATAGATTAGTTGAGATTAGTTTGATTTTTTTGAATTTATAATTTTCTTTACAAATTGTATGTGCGTATGTAAACTGAAATACCAAATCTTATTATATTATGAAATTAATTATAATCGTTTAACTATTAATTAAACACGATTTTTTTAAAATATTAATTAAAAATGTTTGAATTTAATTATAATGACTTCTAAATCCAGATATATGATTAGTTGTGATTTGTTTACATAGTAAAAAATTATAGACCCAGTATAACAAAATTAAACTCTCTTATTTGTTTTAAAGCAATGGATGTTAATAACTTAATATTAATATTGTTAGTAATTCTTAGCATTATATTGGAGTGGGGATTGAACCATGCACAATGATCTTATTATCTGCATTTCTTAATTCGGGTTATGCTAACAAGTGTCCTTAAAGACACTTGTTAAGGATTCAAAAAAGAAAATGATTTATAAATTTTATGTAAAAAAAGTTCTTTTTTTAGTTTTAATGTGTTGAATACACAATTTTCAAAACCAAATTTCATCTTTTAACTTCTAAACAAATACCCCAAAGACATTTCGTAATTCCCCCATTCGAGTCGCTAAATCATCCTAATATCCCTAGAATTAAACTCTACATTATATATACTTTTATCATAAACATATATTAAATGAGTCATCCTAATATTGACAAAAAAAAGTTTCTAAAGATGGACACTAATTTTTATGAAATTGTGAATTTTGTAATAAAAAATACAGAGGGGGAGAAATTTTACTAAAACTGTTGGAGTAACTTTTCTTTAGGTCCATTTTGGAGACCCTAAATATATAAGATTTATATGTTTTTTTTTTTTGTCACTAGATGATTTCAATGTGACAATAAGGACTACATAAGAGTATAAATGAAAAATAGAGAATAATTATTTTATTAAAATTTGTTACGATAAAGTTTATATTTTCTTCTTAAAAAAAATTATTTAGATTAGGTCCATTTTAAACGTTCCTTATGTATACTAGTGAATGATAAAAAATAATCAAGTGAATGGTAATATTGTAAGAAAAATTATTATACCAGAACATAAATTATATAATATTTCTTTATACAAGGTCAAACTACAGTTTTTTTATAGTGTCTAATATTGTTCTAATTATTGATGGTTGTTAATCCTATGTTATGGATTGTTCCTATTTTAATAAGATAACTAATTTCTTTATTTGATAATTACTATTTAATTTATAAAAATGATAACAATAAAATAGTTTAAATGAAGGGTTAAAATGGAACAAAAAGTTCAACCCAAAAAAGAGTGTATTCTCTTTATATATTGGTATAGATAGATGATTTTTTTATATATATTTTTATTTTAAGTACTATTTACTAATTAGTTTCGATTAAAATAATATTATTATTAAAATTAACTACAAGCCAATTTTTTTTTTAGAGTAAAGTAAAAATAATATAAATTGGTGTATACATACCTGAGAAAGATAAACCATTTTCTTTATCTCCGTAAGACTTAATTGTTTCTGTGTGGGCAGTCTCGTCTTCATAATTTCCTCCTGCTCCTCCTAAAACATATACATTCTCTATTGGTGAATATGGCAATAGTTTTCTAAACAAATGATATAAAAAGAGAATTTAACTTATGACCATGAATATCCAAATTTCGTTTTTCATCCTCATATAAAAAATGTTGTATCATTTAGTGTCTACAAAATTATCTTGCAGATAGTTTTAGTTTCTGCTGTAAAGTAAACATATATTTTTAATAATTTTTTTCTTCAGGAATTTGTTTTAGAAAAAGTTTCACCATAAAACATGAGCTCAAAATTTGATTTATAGGTTCAAATTTTCTCTACTTTTTTTTTTTGGTCAAGAGATTTTCTTTACTTTTATTTTGACCTTTTTAGAATTTGAAAAATTCATATTTAATACATCTCGTTTTAAAAATTCTAAATCTTTGTGGATTAACTTTTTATAATGTTATTGTAACACCCAAGGCTGACGAGGGCGGGGAGTGGTCGCCGGTGCACAAGGCACGACAATGAACGGCTCCTGACAGCTTCTAGAGGAACCGAATCACATCGGAATGAGAGGGATTCTGAGGCCATGCATATATGAGACTACATGGTTAAAAGAATTGTTTGGTGCTACCTATATCAACAAGATGCATCTTCTTTTCGGTAGCCCAACCCATAAGAACTTCACAGTTAAGCGTGTTTGAATTGGAGCAATTTTGGGATGGGTGACCTTCTGGGAAAGTTTCCTAGAAAGCATGCGAATGAGGACAAAACACGCTGAAAAGACTCGTGTTGGTTTGTGGGGTCAGTCGACAATACTGAAAGTCGTCTGGATGTTACAAAAATGGTATCAGAGGAGACCTCTCCCAGTACGATGTGGTTCGGGGACGAACCAAGCGGAAGATGGTGGGCATGTAACACCCAAGGCTGACAAGGGCGGGGAGTGGTGGTTGATGCACAAGACACGACAATGAGCGGCTCCTGTGACAGCTTCTAGAGGAACCGAATCACATCGAAATGAGAGGGATCCTGAGGCCATGCAGGTATGGGACTGCATGGTTAAAGGAAGACTTATAAGAATTGTTTGGTACTACATATATCAACAAGATGCATCTTCTTTTTGGTAGTCCAAACCATAAAAACTCCACAGTTAAGCGTGTTTGGCTTGGAGCAATTTTGAGATGGGTGACCATCTGGGAAAGTTTCCTAGAAAGCGTGCGAGTGAGGACAAAACACGCTGAAAAGACTCGTGTTAGTTTGTGGGACCAGTCAACAATCCTGAAAGTCGTCTGGATGTTACAGTTATAAACAAGCATACAATAATTGATTTTGAGTGAATTGATTATATAAAACTGATTCCGACTAAAAGTGAATCGAAAGTAAAATGATTTATGTTTGACTACATCAATATAAGTTTATGTGTAAAAATCAATTCTAACATCAATATCTACACATCTTTGAATTAAGTAGATTCAATTCTTAATAAGTTCTACACCTTTAGAATGAATTTTGTTCTATCTATAGAAGTGGAACAAATGTGTATATATTTTGTGTGTGTGAAAATTACACAAGAATTGAAGTGGAACTACACATACACTAAATATATTTAATCCATAAGAATAGTTTTATCAACAAAAGAAGTAACCGATTTTACTTGAAACGAACTTAATTACCTTTGCTTTTTTCATGATATGTGGATTCTGTGTAAGATATATCATTGACCACATCATACCATTGGCTGTGGCTTCATGACCAGCAAGTACAATCCCTATCAACATGTCAATAATATCCTCATCATCAGGTTTCCAACCATCTTCATCCCTCGCTTCTAAAAAAATATCAAGTAGATCTTTCCTTTCACCATTTTTTTTCATCAACCTCCTTTCTTCTACAATTGGTTTAACTAATTTGGCAAGCTTCTCCCGTGCCTATTATACCATGCATGTAAAGTAAAATCAGCAACAAAATAAAACAAATATTCCCTTAAAAAATGATTAGTGTTTTTAATACAGACCATAAAAAGCCTGTTAAAAAAAATAGACCTGAAAAAGAGAATCTTGGGTGGAAGCTAACAATTTTTAGTAAAATAATGGATTTTATAAATAAAAAAGATACGGTGTGGTATTAATTCTACTAAAAAAAAAAGAAGGGATCACTTTTGAGAATCTTTTTAGATTCATATTAGAAGCATTGTAATGATTACTAATAGAGTTTAATTACTATGCATTGAAGACATTGTCAAAAAAAATTGCACAAATTTCAAATCATATATCAACATAATGTCATGTTATTATATTATTTTCTAACTAAAATATTTGCACTAATATATACATCAAAAGATGTTTTTTTGTCAAAAAACATTAAAAGATATCATTAGATATATATGTAAAATTCGTTTATGTTGCGAATGCATATTCTAATTGGAATTATATTAATAATATCGTTATTATACTTTGTCAAAAAAATAAAATAATAATATCGTTATTATATGAAGGTGAATATGAAAATATAGGAAATAGTTACCATGAGTCCTTTGCGAAAAGCAAAACCGGGAAGGTTAATGGGCATAGAGAACAAAGCAGTATGCATATCATTAAAAGAATTCCCTATTTTCGTAATGATATGTTGGTTATAAGAGCCCAAGAAAATATCAATGATGATATTAAAGGAAATATTTTTCATCTCTTTCAAAAACTCAATTGGGTGACTCATGCTAGAAAGTTCCTCCAAAGAATTGATCACATTGTCTTCAATACGTGGTAGGTACATTTCTAATGTATTATGGCCCATGGTAAGAGAAGAGATTAGGCGTCTAAAACGCATGTGTTCTTTTCGAGAGAAACTCCAAACTGGTTTACATCTCATCACTTCTTTGGTAGATTTTGGATAACCAATCTTAAAGGTCTCATCATTTGTCAACACTTGCCTACACATCTCAGCCTCACAAATAATGATGCTTGGACTCCCAAATAAATGTGTCTTGTAGATATTGTTTCCTCCATATCTGAAATATATAAGCTAGCCAGTGAGATTTATTATATATATGATATATACAATATTAATAATACATACACATTCAAACTCATAGTCGTTGAGTCATATATATTTGATACAGTCACACGATCTTGACCGTCATATTAAAATTAGACGGCACACATTTTTTACTTTTGTTAAAATAAGTGCATAATTTGAAGTTTGAGTCTTGATCCGACACTTCATATCTAACAAATGTGTAAGTGCCTTAAAAAATAATCTAAATTAAATGTGTTTTTTGTGTGTGTGTGTGTGTGAAGAATTGCAAAGAGAGAAAGAGACTTGGAAATAAGGCTGTTGATGAATGAATCAGGATGACCAGATGAGAAATCTTTAACAAAAGCTAACATGTTGCCAATAAGTGGCCATCCCAAATGACCAGGAGGCAGAGGGTACTGTTTCTTTCTTAGTTTCAAATTATAGTACCACTCATTCAACCTCCACACAAAATTGTTCACACAAAAATAGCTTGCCAACAAAATGGCACACATCCAAACCCAATATTGTATATCCATCTTGGAATATATCTAGTTCATGCATTTGCTCATTTTTATATATAGCCTTTGAATTATTATTTTTTAAATGCAGCTTATAATTAGTTAGTTAGAAAATTTTGTCAAATAAAAATTAGTTAATAAATCCAAGTCTGGTAGTTAGCTTGGTTAAGTTACTTTACTTCTTTAGGTAGTCGAACTAGTTATAAATTACTTTTAATAGGCAGTTAGATGTAGTTAGCATCAGTCCCTTCTATGCATTGCCGTCAAACTAGTTATAAATTACATTAGTTTTTCTTTAAGAAATGTGTTTACAACATCTACTAAATAATATATAAAAATCTAAGTACAGCCAATTTTATAATCGTCCTTGTTAAAACTCATGATCTTATTAATTTTATGTGCATAACTGTCATTTTGCAAAATTTAATTTATTTGTTTTTTAAAAAATTAATTACAGATAATGTTCATCACAAGTGTAAGCAATTTCCACGGAAAACTATGAAACTAATTTATTTGTTTTTTTGAAAAATTAATTACAGATAATGTTCATATCTACTAACATCTACTAACAATATATAAAAATCAAAGTACAACAAAATTTCATAATCGTCATTATTAAAACTCATGATCTCTTTAATGTTGATATTTTGAAAATAGTCACGAGTTTTTAAAATTTTATCATATCGACTATTAAATATCGGTACATAAATTTTTTTCCTGCATATATAAGAATATAAAATCATCAACGAGTGTGGTTTAAATATTTAACGGTATTTGACATATAACATAAAAATTTATTTAATAGACACACTACATTAATGTTGATATTTTGAAAATAGTCATGAGTTTCAAAATTTTATCATATCGACTTTATCATATATGTATATAAAAATTTGTTTCCAAAATATAACATTAAAATTTATTCAATAGACACACTACATTAATGTTGATATTTTGAAAATAGTCATGAGTTTTCAAAATTTTATCATATCGACTATTACATATCGATACATACAAATTTTTTCTGCATATATAGGCATATAATTTCCTCAACGAGTGTGATTTAAATATTTAACGGTGTTTTAAATATAAAATAAAAATTTATTTAATAGACACACTGCATTAATGTTGATATTTTGAAAATAGTCATGAGTTTCCAAAATTTTATCATATCGACTTTCTCATATATGTATATAAAAGTTTGTTTCCAAAATATAACATTAAAATTTATTTAATAGACACACTACATTAATGTTGATATTTTAAAAATAGTCATGAGTTTTCAAAATTTTATCATATCGACTATCACATATTGATACATACAAATTTTTTTCTGTATATATAAGCATATAAATTCCACAACGGGTGCGATTTAAATATTTAACGGTGTTTTAAATATAAAATAAAAATTTATTTAATAGACACACTACATTAATGTTTATATTTTGCAAATAGTCATATGTTTCCAAAATTTTATCATATCGACTTTCTCATACATGTATATATAAATTTGTTTATGTAGATATAAGTACATAAAATCTGCAACGGGTGCGGTGCAAATATTGAACAGTGTTTTGCATATAAAATAAAAATTTATTTAATAGAAACACTACATTAATTTTGATTTTGAAAATAGTCATGAGTTTTTAAAATTTTATCATATCGACTTTCTCATATATGTATATAAAAATTTGTTTATGCAGACATAAGTACATAAAATCTGCAGCGGGTGCGGTGCAAACATTGGAAAGTCTTTTGCATATAAAATAAAAAGTTATTTAATAAAAATACTACATTAATTTTGATTATGAAAATAGTCACGAGTTTTCAAAATTTTATGTACATAAAAATTTGTTTTCGCATATATAAACAAATAAAATCCATAACTGATGTGACTCAACTATTTAACAAATTTTTGTTTTTTTCTTTTAGCAATTAACAAATTTTTGTTTATATAAGAAAAAAATTAATAGAAACATTACATTAATACTCATAATTTTCATTTAATATCTATAAACATTCTACAATATTAACAATCTAATTATTTTTATATAATTATCACGATGTTACGTGACCCGTGCGAACGGGTCTTTTTCTAGTTTCATTAATAAGAAAAGATGATACATCAAAATAACTGGAACTATCTGCCAATGTAGCTAACTCTGTTAAAATATGAGCAACAACATTTGCTTTTCTTATATTTAACTACATTAGTTATTATTCATTATCATTAATCATAGAAAAGCTAAGTTCTGATAAATTAACGGGGCATGGTATATCTTCTAGAATTTTTTTAGGGGTATTTTTTATAATATTTTGTTCGTGGTCTTTAATTACGTCCTCGTTTTATTTTAGATTTTATTAATTTATTTTTCATGAGTTTTGGTTCTTGCCTTGTGCTTTTTTTTTTTTTTTAAGAATAGAGTGCTTTGTAGTAAAAAAAAATAGTTATTCATTATAAATATTTGTAATTCGTTTATGTAACAATAACTAAATACTACGATGAAGAAAGAAAAATTAAATTTTTCTCTCCAAAATGAAAAAATGGAAAGTTTGTTATATTAGAAATTGTTGTTAATAAACTTAGTACTACTACAAATTTTCTTAATTCATGTGTTTGTGTGTGTTAGAGTTCGATGAAATCAAAGTATCTTTGAAAATGTATCACATGATATTTTATAAATTTTTCCTTTTCAAAAACAACAGTTGAGAAGTGTTGCCTGAACTGTAAAAAAAAAAAAACGTTTCACTAAAAATAATAGGAAACTTTTTTCAGTTGTCTTCACTAAAAAAACGTTTCACTACAAATAATAGAAAATGTATCACATGATATTTTGTAAGTGTTACCTATTGTCTAAGCGGATGTTTTTCTCGATTTCTGGCTCGAATAAGGGAAGCTTATCAAAGACACATGAGGCAGCATTTTCTTTAGAAGAAGGAGGTCAATGATATATATATATATATATCATTGTTTTAAGGTGCATTAGTTTATCGTTATAAGATGCATTAGTTAGAAAACACCTTAAATTTGTATCTTACTTTCTTCACATGTTCTTGATGCAAAAGATATTGTTTTCTGCAAAGGGTACGAAGACTAACCTAGAGTCTCCCATGCAACTGTTATATTTCATGAATATGGTATGTTTTTAGGAAACACTTAAGCTTGAAGGTTTGATCATGCTGCTTGCCTTTTTGGATTTTAGTTCCTTTCATTTTATTAAAAGACCAAATTTACTGAAAAAACAACAACATAATACTACGAGGGTGACAATTTGGTTTAGTTCAGTTTTGAGTAAAAAAAAAAACTTTTATTTTAAACCAATTAAATCTACATTGGTTTTGTTTTCATTGGTAACATCTCTATTTCTCTTTTTATATTACACTACTAAAAGGAAAATGTTAACAAATGTCTAGGCATTGTTTAAGCATCTAAAATAAGTGACCTAGTTTGACTATGTGCACTATTCACATAACATATTTTGACCATATTTTTCTACTATTATATAATGAAAAATGGTAGCATATAAAATGTTATTGAATTTGTCTCGACGAATATTTTTAAAATATCAAATTCATATAGTTTTTGTTGATTAATAATTAGAGATATTAGAAGTCAAAGATGTGCATTGACATGTTTGCAATAGTTAACCATGTCACTTATGTTGGGATAGATTGAGTAACTTTTACATTGAAAATTATGTAGTTATGTTATGCAGACTTTAGGACGCATGGGGTGCGTGGGTCTATGTGTGGGACACATAAACCAGATGAAAAATATGTTGTTTTCATCATTTTTTATTAACTTTTCATCCTTGATATGAGTTTGAGACTTAGGACAAAATTTCTCCAAGCTATTTTGTCTTCAAAATTTCCCCAATTTACATGATTTATACCGAAAAAGATTCAAAACTCTTGTGTAGTTGTCTAGTTAAGGAAAAAGGAGAATTACAATGACTCAAATCAAAACATTACAAAATCTTTCTCAAACCATAAGAAACTCACTCTAAAACCTCTACAATTCCTCAAATGACAAGACAAACACTTGAAACATAGTTGAAAATAGATATCATATACTTTTTCGCGAGGGTCCTTAGATCCTCATTCTTTCCTCCCTTTCGACATTGACCAACTCACCAATTTGATTCAGGCAAGGCAGAGTTAGAGAAGATAGTTCATGCTTTCAACCCCACCATATTAATTTCTCATTCTCATCCTCTCTAAAACTTAGCAAGGTGTTGGTCATGGCAGGCACTCGCTCCATCAAAGTAAAGTAGAATCATACACACTCTAGAGGACTTTCAAGGTTATAACGTGGATTAGCTTAAGGCGTTATATGTAACAACCCGATTTTTAGTATTAGATTTATTATTTATGTATTTATACTTGTTAATTGTTTATTTTGTGTGTGATTGGTGGATTAGTGGATTTTTAGATTTTGAGGGTATTTTAGTCATTTTTGAGTGAGTGACATTTTTGTAATATGTTAGAATTAGAAATTTGAATTTTAGAGAATAGTGGTGTATAAGTAAAATGGGAGGTTTAAGTGAAGTAAAAGTGTAGAGAATTAATTATGAGAGTTGGATGTGACTAAGCTCATTAGTGTGAGTGACCCTAACCCATAATATATAATGAGAAGAGTATGTGTTAGTGGAATTAGGTTAACTCATTTTCACAAAATTTTGAGAGAGGCTAGAGAGAGAGAATAGAGAAAGAAGAGGCTTGGAGAGGAAGAAGGGAGAAAAGCTCAAGAGCAACAAAGGGAAAGGGAGATTCTAGCTAGGAGCTTAGTGAAGTGAAGAATTGAGGTAAGGGGGAATATTATTTTCACCAATTGGGTTTAATAAGCAATTGGATAGTTTGGGTGTTTTAGCTTATCCTTAATTCCATGATGTTTGTTGTTGATTCTATGAAATTCGTGCTCTATTTATTTTGGTTAATTTGAGTATGGTGAACTTGGTGAATTCATGTTTTGTTTATGTCAAAATTCATGGTTTGTTATAGTGAAATGATAACTTTGTGAGTTTTGATGATTTTGGTGAAGAACATGATAATTGAATGATGATTATGGTTTATTAAGTTGATTTTGAGCATGTGTATGTGTTTAGCTTGTGAATTCATGAAGTTATGTTGAATAAGTTGTGATTTAAGTTGTTGTTGTTGTGTTTTGGTGAAAATGCTTAATTGGATGAAAATGATTAAGTTGTTGTTAAATTGAATAAGTTGTTGTTATGATTATTGGAGTAAGTGAGTATGATTATGTTGAGTATGAAAGAAAGTTGATATTGCTGCTAATACTATGTTTGGTTGTTAAGTTGTTGGTGAAAATGAACTTTTGAGACAATGTTTGAATTAATTGGAAAACATGGTAATTATTGATGAAAAGTGATTATGATTAAGTTGTTTAAGCTAAGTTTGAAGTGGTAATGAGTAGATAAATTGGTTTAAGGATTTGGAACGATTTTGGTGCGAATCGGATAGAAAAATGGTGTTGAAAACGATGTTTCCCTGGAAAAACGTCAGTGCGCCCCAGTGGCACGGCCGTGCATGAACATGCTGCTTAGGACGGCACGACCGTGCGCCTCAGTGGCACGACCATGCCACCCTTCCTGTAGGGGAAAAGTGCATTTTTGTGAATTTTTGAAGTATCTGATGCACGTGAATGGTTCCCAAACCCCTAAACTGTTGGAACAAAATGTATGAACAACTCTCTTTTGAGTTTTGATGATAACAAAGTGTTAAAAGAAAATTGGATATGCTAATACATGATTCTAGTGTGCAGAACCTTATACTTAAAGATTGGTATCTAACAGTAGTTCTGAAAGAACAAGTTAAGAGCAAGAAGGAAAATATAGAAGCTTGTGTTGCAAGTCTGAAGACCAGCTTCTGAAGGCAGCGTCTGAAGGCAGCTTCTGAAGGCAGCGTCTGAAGGCAGCTTCTGAAGGTGCGTCTGAAGACCAGCTTGTGAAGGCAGCGTCTGATGAACAGTGCGTCTGAAGATCAGCTTCTGAAGAAGTGCTTCTGATGAACAGTGTCTGAAGAACCAGCTTCTGAAGTCTGAGTTTTGAAGAAACGCAGAAGTCAACAATTGCAACTGTTAACAGTAAAGCACTGTACGGTCAGAACAGCTCTTTGCAACAGTTGTCTCCTTGCTCAAAACACTCTCCCTGTTTTAAGGAAACAATTCAAAATGCCATTCCTCTGTTCCTCTGTTTCACACACCAGAACAGGAAGGAATTAATGGCTGAAGCTTCTAATTGCAACGGCTCTAATTGCTGACATGGCTCTTCTCAACAGCTCTTAATTCCTCTATAAAGGATTGAAGTTTTGTAGAAGAAGAATAAGACTGAAAAACTATAAAAACGTGTTACTCTGTTTTCTGGAAACATAACTCTGCCAAATTAGAAAGAGTCTTAATCTGTGTTGCATTTTGTGAACACCACTGATAGTATATCAAGTGTTCAACTCAAACATATTCTTTGTAATTCTGTTTGATTAAAAGTCTCTTGCCTGCGTGCTTGAGCAACTAGAAGTCTCATACTTTGTCTTTGAGCAAGGAAGTCTCTACTTTGTGTTTGAGCAAGGAAGTCTTAGACTGTGTGTCTGAGCAAGGAAGTCTCATACTTTGTGTTTGAGCAAGGAAGTCTTAGACTGTGTGTCCGAGCAAGGAAGTATCTAGCTGTGTGCTTGAGCAAATTGTAATCTTTGTGATTATAGTGAAAATCTCTTGTTAGTAACAAGGGTACTGGACTACTTCCAGATTGTGGAAGGAACCAGGATAAACTGCTTGTCTCTCTCTCTCTCTCATTTACTTTATATCCGCTGCAAAACAACTCTGAAAATAGTTTCAGAATCTGATCTATATCTGATTCTGAACTAACCGTAGTTTTTGAGAAAGAAAAGAAAAAGGCAACACAATTCAACCCCCCCTTCTTGTGTTTTTCTCACCTTCATAAACTTGATTTATGAGTGTTCAATTATGATGTATATGGTTGATTAACATTATGCATGATTAAAGATAACTTAGGAACGAAAAAAGGTGAATTGAACTTTTGAATTATCTTTAATTGAGCCGTAAGTTGCATGTGAACTTGTTAATCGACTAATGATGCATGAATGATGATGAATCATGATTAAATATATGAGATGATGATGAGTTCGTTCGTCGTAGGTAAATGGAACCTTGTAATTGAATTATCGTTGTTTGTGAACTATGTGATTAGTATTGAATGAAAGCATGATGTTATTATGATGATGATGTGATGAATAAACATGATGAATGATGATGTGATGAAAACATGGCTTGTGATGTATGGAATATATTGATTTGATAATGCAATAGTAGAGATATGTTATATGATGGAGTGAATTGTATAACAAGTATGATGAGTGCATTGTCGAGTCTATATGTGGTGTCCATGCATACATGGTATGTCGAGTCGGGACTTGAATAGTCACCACCATACCGAGGGACTTTAAGAGTCACCACCATGCCGAGGGTAGTTCAGTAACATACTTCTGAACAAGCCAGCATGTCGAGACATTTGATAATCCAGCATGTTGTGGGATCACTCAGTAATAGACTTCTGATACCCAAACTTTGGTACCACATGCATTTAGTGTCGTGTTAGGCGCATTGCATGAACATGATGAGTCGTATGTGGCATTATTTTGGTGTGAACTTGTGCATTTATGTGGTAAATGTATAATTGGTGTTATTGATGAGATGTGAATGCCTTATAATTGAACTGATGATGAAATGTGAATGATGTAAAATTGAGTTGATATTTATCTATTGATGACCTACACCAGACTCTTGATTATTGATAATGATGTATAGTTGAGTTGATAATTATCCGTCAATGTGAATATGCTATGTATGGGATATGAACCTTGTTTGGGAAATGTTGATGAAACTAAGCTGTTAATGAATTATGAATGAGTTATGAATGTGGTAAGATGATAACCAGGCTTATTATGCTAAATGCTTATATGATGTTGTTTTGCCTGAAACTTACATGCGTTTATTGATCCTTTTTGTTGAACGTATATTTTACCCTCCAATGGCTTTGTTGTCGCCTGCATCCTTGTGGTGTAGACTTGCAGGTTGATAAGTAGCTTGCTTTTGTGAGTTCTTGCTGAGGATGGATTTATGCCTACTCCTTTTATCTATGTTTTCATGATGTCTAGATTAGACGCTATGATCTAGGAGTTTTGGGGATTTGTATTATTTTATTCTGGATTATTGTTGAGAGATCTAAGTGATCATGATATTGATGTACTTATGCCTGATATTTATTTTGATGAGACTCGAGATGATATTTTGTCGAGATGTTTATTCCGCTGTGTTTTCAGTATATTGTTGATGAAATTTTATTTATGAGAAATTGACATGAGTTTTTGTTGAATAGTAACATCCTGATGTTGATGTTTGCATGATTTAAATTCGAATATTAGTCTCAGGGATTCAAGGTGTTATATTATATGTTTGGAAAAAGTAGTCTAAACAAAATAATTGGAGATAGATATATAATATGAATCCCTAAACATTTTAACATGTCCAACCTCTAATTTCATTGCTAGAACAACATAGGCACTAGTAGAACTATTGATTCATGTTTTTTCTCTTCACTTTTTATTTTTTGGCTCATTTTTTTAATCCCAATTTTTTATTGTTTAGCCTACAATTTTCTTTCATTTTTTTCATTCATTCATTTTATAGTAACCAAGTTTTACAAGTATCCCACCCCAAACTTAAGATGTTGCTAATTCCAAAGAGCAACCCCAAACTTAGTTGCAAACCAATACCAAGTAAATCTATGATTCTATCTAAATCCAAAGAAAGTAAACAGATATAACATTTTAGGTGTAAAACTTTTGATATGGTTTGTTACCAAAACAAATAATATTGCATGGAGACTTGAAGTGGGTTAGCAAAGGATAAAATAAAAAAAGGATTGCTTGAAAACACTCAGAGTACCAAACAATATGTGTATTAAAATAGAACCAATAGTGTTTAGAGAAGAAATGTAAGCATGAGCAAAATAACATTCAAACATGAACACTCAAAAGAAAAGAAATATAGTAAAAAGTGGAAAATATTTGTTTGAGAATCTCACTAGTTATGTTAGACATAAAAGAGACAGTATCGTGATGGTAAGAATAATTTACTAAAACAAAAACAATTTTAATTTTTGAAATAGAAAGATATGAAATTTATTGCAAATCAAACATGCAACATTAAAAATAGCAAGCAGTAAGTTATCACATGATATTTGCCTGCGACTAAACGAAAAATTAAAATTTGACTCAAAATAATTAAAAGAAACTAGGGTTTCCTCCCATAAGTGCGTGTTTAACGTCTCGACCTTGACAAACCACCACCCAAATCAAGATGAATACTTAAAATTGTAGTCAACAATGATCTTGTTTTTTCTTTTGAGGTGCTTTAAAATTTGGCATAGATGCTTGCACCTACTTAATTCACTAGAAATTATGTTCATCTCGACAATATTCATCAAACTAACCCAAGCATTATTAGAATTAGGATAGATATCCCGTCTTGGGCAGCTTCGAGACTTTGTTTTAGCTTTCATGGAACAATAGAATTTACCACAATCTTCTTTCAACCCTTATCAACATTCCCCACAAAGTCTCCAGACGCATATTTTTGTAACATTGAGTCTCTTTATTGTTTAACTTTCTACATTCAAGCAAACACATTGTAGGAAACATGCTCATTATCAGATATTAACACAAGCTCACTCAACTCCACATTGATCATGGCTCTTGCAGTTTCTAAGAAGGATATATGATGGAAGAAATTGGCAAGTGCATCAAATCTTAACAAGTAATAAAGTAGTAAGTTTATCGTTCTCCATAGGGATTGTCGTTCAACCTAGTAATTAATAAAACTTATTTAAACAGGCGAAAGTAATTAAAAGTGAATAGAATTGCAGGGTTGAATTGCCCTGCCCAATGTAAGATTAGGTTTTTGTGATTCAGATGATTAACAGAGATTAGGGTATCCTTGAATACCCCCTTCGTCTTTATTGAAATTATCTTTTAAGAAACCAAACAACTTATGTGGTGCTATTCTGATTTAATGAATCCAACGGTAAAACTCGTACGAAGTTTCTTTAAATAACTATTGGGTCTTGCTAACGAGTGCCCCCAGGGCACTCTTTAAGCATTCCAAATTAGGAAATTATTTATTAAAAAAGACAAATAGTTCAATTTCCAAAGCATTGAATACACAACTTTTCATAAAAAGTTACTACTTTAGACCCTTAAAGAGTGCCCCATGGGCACTCGTTAACATTTCCCATAACTATTTTAGGACCAACTGGAGTCGTGTACTACGTTGTCTAAAGAAAAGATTACTGACGGAAGGAATTCAAACCTGAAACTTCCTAACCTCTATAAGAAGTGGTAATTAGAAAAGCCAATAGGACTAGTAAAATTTCCGGTTGTCAGGGCCTACTTTATTCCTACAGATCAATCCTCAAGGTTACACACAGAGTTAACCAATTGACGTAGCATTATGAACTGGCATAATCTAATTTAAATCGAGCACAATCAAAGCATAAACTGAATGAAAAACTTTAATAGTAAATTCCAACAAATAAGAAAGGGGTTCATCGTGGAACCTTAATCAAATAGGTTTAGTTGCTCATGGCAACAAACATCATAAGAAAACAATAGAAAAACTTACCATAGAGAGAACAAAAGAAGGATGAATCTTGTCTTGGAACTCTGATGCTTGACTCTTGTCTTCACCGTCAAATGTTTCTGAATGAATAAAATAGTGTTCAAGGGTCTCTATGTATAGGATGAGGTTACTTAGGGTTTAAGAGAAGAAAACTGAGCTTTTTCCACCAATCCAGCTTGGAAAACAAGAAAAAAACGGTTTTTACCCGCATCTGGACGCCTGGAAAACAAGCTTTTTCCACCAATCCAGCTTGGAAAACAAGAAAAAAGCGGTTTTTACCCGCATCTGGACGCCTGGGGCTACTCGCAGAGGCGCCTCAGGCAGCAAGGAATGATGTCCCAGGCGCAGGGGCACATCGTACAGGCACATGGGCGCCTGAGGCAGCCCCTCATGTGCAATTTCTTGCGTTTTCGTCTAGTTTTTTATCGTTCTTCCGTCTGAAAACTCCTAGGAACTTGAATTGAATTTTCTTTACTTTGTATTGTCTTCAACAACCTTATAAGAACCCTTGATTTTCAATTCCATAATCTTGATCCTTCACGTGATATCTTGATTTATTGATTTACATGATTCCCCACTATAAAACACTCAAAACACATGTTGAATTGCATGATCTAGGATAAAACTAAATTACACCGACTCGCGTGAAAACAATACAATATGTTCCTCAAACCATTGACAACTCATCTATCTCTCATCTTATTTGTCTTCAAATGCAATGAAAATTACTAAAAAAACAAATCCAAAATGACATATGATGCTCTGTCATCAATGTACTATGAAGAATATGACAATCGTAGTCTTCCTATCTATCAATTGTAACAAAGTTTAATGGGAAAATGAACTTGTGTACTTCCACCAGAACATCTTCCAATACTCTGTAGGGTATTTGATAAACCACTACCAGAAAACTGGTGATTAGCCACGATTATTTAGCCACGGAACAGTGGGCGTGGCAAACATTTCACTTTGCCACGGTTAAACTTTCCATTTGCCACTGGTTGAACCGTGGCTAAGTGAACATTCCCAATTCTTATTTTCCCCCTCAACAAAAACTCTTTCCGCGCCTATATTTTTCACTCCCCCTCCCTCATTCATTTTTTAGTTCTAATTTATCAATACTTTCATTTCTTTTCCCCCAAAAACATGAAACCAGAAAGAAATTTTCACTTCCCCCAAATGAAACCCTAAACAAAGAAGCACCAGCTCTCTCTCTCACCAACGAACCACCATCTCTCACACACCATGAAATAGCTGATCTCTCTCTCTCTCTGGCTGTTCTCTTCTTTCCCCAAATCTATCGAATCTTTATCTCTCTCTCTCTCTGGCCGTTCTCATTCTTACGGTGAGTTCTAATGATTTAGGTTTTATTTTTACAGATTTATGGATTTCTATGTTTAAGGTTTTGTGAATTCTGAAATTGTGTTTTGACTTGAGGATTTCTATGTCTTAGGGTTTTGTCATTCTATCTTGCTATGAGTCGTCACTATTGTGGAGAGGTGACGGTGAAAATGGATAATTTTATCATTTTACTAAATTATTATGATATAAAACAATTTTTTAATTCAGTTACTTAGGTCATTTTACGTTTTAATGCTCCTCTCTATGGCAGAGGTAGAACACTCTGTTTTTATGCTCCTTTATAATTAGTTTAGTAGCATTTGTATTTATCTACATCTACTCTTATGTTGTTCAATGCCCACCCTTGTTTGGTTGGTGTATCTAATTAGTACTGGTGTTATGCTTTTATGAATTATAATATTTCATGAAATTTGTACTGAATGTGTTATGCTTCATTTAGTTTTAGTATTTTATTCACAACTTTATACCTTTTTTTGCTGTAATGAGTAATTCAAGACATGAATTGTAACCATGTATACATAGGTATTGATTTGATATGGGTAAAAGACGCAAGACTTCAGGACACGAATTGTTAGAAAGGTTACAAGGACAAGAAAATCAAAATAACAGGGAGACTTTACGAGACCAGCCCCAACAAAATATTGACGATCAACTGGATGACCAATTTACCAATGTGGACATAACAGATAACTCAATTGAGAATGACATATTTGACTCTTCATGCCCAAATGAAACAATGCCGCACCAAAAAGAGGAGCCCTTACTTGTCAAAGTTAGAGGTAAAAGTAACACTATTAAGTTTATTCTCTAATTTGTTGGTTGCACTATTAAGTTTATTAACTTTGCTTCATGTACATAATTTTAGATACTATAACTAAAGAAATTACAATTCGAAGAATGGTAGCAAACCAAGTTTGGCATTTGGAAAAGACAAAGAAAGTTATGGTGGAGATCGGTGGTGATGGACCAGGCATTGACGATGGTTCAAACCTACTTGTGAGATATTTAGGTAAACTTGCTACAAAGTCAGCATTCTGTCCTGTATCTATTGAAACATAGGATCTGATGCCAGTGGAGAATGGTCGGGCACAATGGAAGTCTATCGAGGTTATTATTTAAAATATCATCACTTCAATTGTTTTATTGTATTTCTTGTTATTACCGATTGATTGATGAGTATAATATTTAAAGGATCATTTTGAATTTGATTATGCTGCTGGAATCAAATGGATATGGAGTACACTAGGGGAAAGATGGAGGGCCTATAAATACAAGTTAAGGTGTGAACACTTTTATCCCAAGAAAAGTAAAGAAGAGATACTTGCTAAACGTCCTTCTAGTGTTCCTCCTGTTCAATGGGCAACTTTTGTGAGTCACTATACTAGTGACAAAATGAAGGAATAGATATTCATTGTATATTTTTTAACAAAATATGTAAAAGATATTTATATTTTCACTTTGAAGGTATATAATGACTAATATATTTAACAATTATAGAAAATAAGTGAGCAAATACAAGTAACCGCAAGAAGCTGAAAGTTTCACATGCTGGAGGTAGTAAGAGCAATGCAAGAAGGGGTCGTCAGATGGTAAGTTGTTTAGAGCATTTCTATATTTCTTTATCATAGTAATGTTTAAGTGTGTTATATTATATATGACAATTAATAGTTAACTTTTATTGTATTGATTTTATTAGGAGCTACGATTAAAACGACCGGTATGTCGCAGTGAGGTTCTTTTGTCAACATTGATAAATAAGAACGGAAAATTTGTGAGTGACGAAGGAAAAACCATTGCTGTAAGTAAATTGATTGCATTTCCTTTTCATTTTTCTATAAATTTGTTTTGGTTTAATTAATGTGTACTAAAGACTTAGATTAGACGGGACATAGATTCCAATAAGTTGTTTGGAGATGTAAAATGTATTTTCTGCAAAATTTCTAGGTTCCCCTTGATCTTGTGTGTGAGTGTGAGGGCCTCAGTTTCAGTTGTAGTTGAATTTGAAAATGATGTGTTATGTTTATTTGGTCTGTGTTAGTGTTTTGTCATGTTTTTTGGGGTGGGTATTGGTGGAACATGTTACTATGATAGTAGCAGTTTTTTCATGTTTTTTGGGGTGGGTATTGGATTCTATATTAATTGTTATGGTTTTGACTGGATTCTATAGGCGGAATTTGTTGGAGGATAAACTTTGTTTTTAGGTCTTCATACCATACTGATATTGTAAGTTGTTAGAATATTTTGTCAACAAGTAGATGATGTAAGTTGTAAATGGGTAACAAAATTGTCGTGGTATGGGCTATAATGTGTGTTTATTTTTTTCACTAATTAAAAAATGAATATGTCCATATGTTTTGGTCATTGTCTGGACACTATTTAATTTGAATGAGTCATTACTTTCTTTTCTATGTGACATAATATTTAATTTAAATAGCCTGCTATTTGGATATGTCATCGTTGCTAATTACCTGATTTTAGTAGGATAAGATATCAGAGAACTTGCTAAAAGATCAAGAGCGTGTTGCTACTTTAGGTGTTCCCTTAAAGATTAATGCTTATCCAGATGATGTTGTTGGAAAATTGTATGGAGCTGAGCATTCAGGTCGAGTGCGTGTATTAGGTGTTGATGTTTGCCCCACTAAGGTTTTTGGAACACGCAAGCATTTCTCTGAATTTGTTAATGTTGGTAGCTCTAGCCAAAATATTGAGGATTTGAAGAAGCAAGTACACACTTTGGGGGAAAAGTTAACTGGATATGAAGAGACTAAGGAGCAGCTTACACAAGCTCAAAGTCACTTGACATTTCTCACCAACTTTTTGCAAGAAAAATTTGGTGATGAATTACCAAGTTTCAACCAAGGTATTTCTTCATAATAATCATATCTTGTGTTTCTGGTTTACATAATAATTAACATTATACAATTGTTGATCTTTAATTAACCAATGCTTCCTTACATTTTCCTTTACTTGACAGGTACCAGTTCTAGTAATTAAACCAATAAGGAACATGTTGTTTTTTGGATTGCTAAAGGAAGACCTCTGTTTGTGTTTTTAGCTTTAGTAGTGAAACTGTTAGTATATTAGCTTTTGGCCTTGTTGGTTTAATCTCCATCTATCTCAAATATTAGTCTTGCTATAATATATTAAGAATGTAATTTTGTTTCGGACTACATTTTATATGGTTGTAACAGCTTGCATTTTGACCCATACATGTTGCTTTAAGAAATTGGCTCTTGACCTTGTTAGTTTAATGTCTACTTGTATCCCAAGCAGTAGTATGCTACTATTGTCTTTATATATTGTACTGCATTTTGGCTAGTATGCTGAAGCTTGAAAAATGTCAATTTTTTTAATTAAAAAAAAAATTACACTTTAGCCATGGTTAGATCTGTGGCAAACTGTTTGTACTACAAACCTTCTTCCTTTCTTTATCCACGAGTTAACTGTGGCTAGAAGAGTTCAAATCCGTGGCTAACAAAAGGTCACCACGACAAAATTAGCTGTGGCTAACACATGAAATAGCCGTGGCTATATTATAGTGACGCCCTTGTTTCCCACGGTTGGGGCTAGCGTGGTAACCATCATTAGCCACGGTTATATGATATATTAGCCACGCTTTTGACCGTGGCTAATCACCGGTTTTCTGGTAGTGAACCTGTCTGCTAACGTAAGAGTCATTTTTGATTATTTAACCTCAACACCTTTAATCTCATTAAGCATGGACACCGACACAAAGCCTTATTAATAAATAATTTTCAATATACCATGGAATAGTGAAACTACATGTATCCTTCATTTTCTGAGGAAGTTTCCTTTCGAGGATGGAGCTCCAATTTTCATTTAAATCTACATAATCTTCATCCTTGGGTTTTATTATTCTAGAAAGGAAGTCTTTCATAAACCTCGAATAAGTAGGAACATGGGCCAACGCATTAGAAAACGACAATGTAACTTGTAAATTAGCCAATACCTTCATGAACTTTTTGAACTGATCAACTCAATTATTTTTCTTATCCTTGAGGTGTTGAATCGTAGACTTTCTTAAAATGCAGTCTTTATCAAAAAATTCCCTTATTGCTTCTCTCATTTGTGCTCTTACAACTCAATGATGTAGGGAATGTTCTAATATATTTATATTTTTAAAATAATCTTTTTAATATATTTTTCTCTTCTCACTGTCTCTTATACCATAAAACATACTAAATCATATCCAAAAATATTTACTATGTCGGTATATAACAATTTAATTTGGACATTTTTCTAGGGTTTCATCTCCTAGCATGAGCATCGCTTTTTGCCTTTGATTCATAGCCTCCCATTTTTTCCACAATGAACACTGCTTTTGTTTTCCAATCAATTGATAATATCAATCAGACCTGGTTTTCTTCAATCAAATAATTTCTTTCCACTTCATTGTGTGAAATCAAATAACACATATTCATTCGGTTGTATGGTTTCCAAATAGTTGTGTGAAATCCATCCAGTGTCGTCATCCCAATTCACGTCAGATTTAGGGTTTTGCTCGATGTTAAAATAACCAATACAACTTCACATCTACCCTTGGAAATTACTACGATCACTATTGAATACAACGTCAAAAAAGAATATTTACAAGCCTCACTCATTTG
The DNA here is from genome assembly GCA_018208015.1 of Medicago ruthenica. Lineage (NCBI taxonomy): Eukaryota > Viridiplantae > Streptophyta > Magnoliopsida > Fabales > Fabaceae > Medicago > Medicago ruthenica. The sequence goes on along the minus strand of WNNG01000016.1, from coordinate 23,995 downwards.
TTCATTCACATGCTGGTACCTATGATGTGCAACTTAGTCATCCCCAAAACTGTGAGTTAAGGGTGATTATGTGTGCATAAAGACTTTGCAAGAAGAGTATGTTCAGGGTTTGAAAGATTGTCAATACAATCATCATGGTCATGTCATTTATTGAAAAATTTATTTGCCCCTCACCACATGTGACTTGACTGTTCACTCGAGTTCTTTATGGAGGAATATTGGACGATGGTAACTATTCTCATGTGATCGTGGCTTTTATGAGTTCAATTCTTGAATGAGAGCAAGAAAAAGGAAAATTGTGGTCTGTTGGTACATGGAATTTGAAGACAGTGATACTAAGGCTCTCCAAGTGGACGTCAGAATTCAATATACATACATAACGCCAAAGGTATGCACAAATATATATATATATATATATATATATATATATATATATATATATATATATATATATATATATTGGTTTTGGTACACCATAAACAATTAATGATTCTATGAAGAATGGGGTTTTCAGTCATTATGCTTGGGTACTAGTTGACCTTGATCTCTCTAAATGCATATTTGATAAAATATTAATAGAACATGATAATTAGATGTTTTATGTTGATTTGTATATGAGAAATTGCATGATTTTGCAACGATTTCCAGATCATTGGTCTTTTTGTACACAAATTTAAAAATATCCTCTTGTGAACACTAAATGTAGAGTGAAAAACGTTAAGGTAAAGCCAGAAGTGATAAAACCTAGTGTTGCCCCTCCAACGAATTATGCAAACACTACTGGGACTAAGGTTTAAAACGTCATTGACGTTAATGCTGATTTACATTCTGATATGGAGCATAACCGTGAACAGGATCCTCTTGTTGATGTAAATGAGGAAACCATGTGTAACAACAATCGTAGCGAAGAAATCCCTATGAATAATGAGGTTGATATTACAATTTCTACCAATAATAATTTACGTGATCGAAGTTATGTGCGTGTTGTTACCGCTGAAATCAAAGTGGTTTTTGTGAGTACGAAAAGGGAAATATATTGACGCCAAATTAGAGGACATCACATAATGTTATTGATGATACGTCGGGTTTTCAACTGCAAGACTGTTGAGAGTTAATCCATAACTGTAGTGAAATCAGATACTGAACGATCAGAAGCTGAAGTTCAGAGTCTGAAGCTTCAGAAGCTGAAGCTTCAGAGTCTGAACGTTCAGAAGCAGAAGTTCAGAGTCTGAAGCTTCAGAAGCTGAAGTTCAGCGTCTGAAGCTTCAGAAGCCAGAGTCTGAGTCTGTTTAAGAGTTTGTTAGAGGTTGTTAAGAGTTTGTTAGAGGTTGTTACTTAGCTTGTGATGTAAGCAAGTGACATTTTTTGTGTATATAAAGCCCTGTAAGTGTACATATTCAATAATCAATGAATTCACATTTACGAAAATTTTGAATGCTCTGTTTTACGTTTTCATTCATCCCTATTTTCGTATTATCCATTTTTTCATCTTAATGCTGCGCAACTTTGTTCCAACAATTGGTATAGAGAGCCTGGTTAAAATCTTAGGGAAACACGAGTGAAGTGTGAGGGGAAATCATCATTGGGAAACACTGAGTGAGGTGTGTGTTGATTTCTGGATCAAAGCAAAGATGAGTAACAATGGTTTTGTGTCGAATATTCTGGTTCTTGATGGCAAGAACTGGGAACGATGGAGCGCATTGATGAAATCACTCTTTGGAGCGCAAGATGTGAGTGATCTGGTGCAGAATGGCTATGAGGATTTGGGGGCAAATCCAACTGAAGCACAGAGATTGGCATTCAACAAAATGTTGATAATCAGCATTTTGAGAAGATTTCAAAGGCCACAAGATCCAAAGAAGCGTGGGATATTCTGGAAAACTATCACAATGGGGGAGAAAAGGTGAAACAAGTCAAGTTGCAATCATATAGAAGGAAGTATGAGATGATGCAAATGGAGGAAGATCAGAAAGTAAGTGATTACTTCTCAAAAGTGATTGAAATTGTGAATATGATGATAAATTGTGGTGAAAACATCTCAGATCAGATGGTAGTAGAGAAGATATTAAGATCCTTGAGTCCAAAGTTTGATTTCATAGTAGTAGCAATCCAAGAAGCAGAGGATGTTACAACTATGAAGATTGAAGAATTGCAAAGTTCACTGGAAGCACATGAACTGTTAGTGATTGATAGAGGTTCTGAAAGATCTGTACAACAAGCCCTTCAAGCATAAACAGTCAAGAAGGAGGGAAATCACCAGAACCTCAAGAAAAAGGGAAAGGGAAGAACAACCTAGTCCAAAAATGGAAAGTCTAAAACTGATGACAAAACTGAATCTTCAAGAAGAGGAGGTTTTGGCAAAGGTCAGAATAAGAAAAAGGACTTTGATAAAAGTAAAGTTCAGTGCTACAATTGTGAGAAGTATGGACACTTTGCTGATGAATGCTGGTTCAAGAAAGAGAAAAAAACTGATGAGAAATCAAACATAGCTCATGGAGATGATTCCAATACAGTCTTGATGATGGCTACCACATGTGAAGATAAGATCAAGAATGAAGAGTGGTATCTTGATTCTGGATGCTCTAATCATATGACTGCTCATAGAGAATGGTTAACTAATTTTGATTCCAGCAAGAAATCTAGCATCAAATTAGCTGACATTAGAAAGCTTGCATCAGAAGGTAGTGGAAATATGGTGATCAGGAACAATGATGGTGGGAGAATCATCATTGAAGATATTTTCTATGTTCCAGATATGAAGTGCAATCTGATGAGCATAGGTCAATTAGTGGAGAAGGGGTTCTCAGTAACAATGGATGGCAATTCATTGAAACTGTTTGATGCAAGGAAGAACTTAATGCTAAAGTCTACCCTGTCAAAGAACAGAACCTACAGATGCAGCATCTCAAGTGATAAGATGATGTGCCTGTCTGCAACTGTTAGTGAAGACGCTGAAACTCTATGGCATCTGAGGTACGGTCATTTAAATTCCAGAAGCCTTAGTGAATTGGAATCTAAAGAATTGGTACATGGTTTACCTAAATTGAATATCATAAAAACTATTTGTGGAGTGTGTGTGAAGAGCAAGCAGAGTAGGTTGCCTTTTGTGTCAGAAGCACCTAAGAGAGCAAGTGTGGCATTACACGTAGTTCATTCTGATATTTGTGGACCTTTTGAGGTAGCTTCTTTGGGTGGTAGTAAGTATTTCATTACTTTTGTTGATGAATTTACACGAATGATATGGTTGTATACTATTAAGCTTAAGAGTGAAGCTTTGGAGGTATTCAAAAAATTCAAAGTCTTAATAGAGAAAGAGAGTGATAAAGTTATTAAGATTTTGAGGACAGATGGTGGAGGTGAGTATACATCCAAGGAATTTGAAGCTTTCTGCATGAATCAAGGTATTACTCATGAAGTAACAGCCCCATATACACCACAACACAATGGTCTTGCAGAAAGAAGGAACAGAACCCTGCTTAACATGGCCAGAAGCATGATTAAGCAGAAGAACCTACCACACAAGTTTTGGGGTGAAGCAGTCACCACAACTGCTTACATCCTAAACAGATGCCCTACAAAGAAGCTAAATTTGAAAGTACCAGAAGAAGCCTGGTGTAGAAGGAAACCCAGTGTGAAGCATTTCAAGGTTTTTGGTTATTTGTGCTACAAACATGTGTCAGATGCTAGAAGAAGTAAGCTTGAAGATAAAAGTGAGATTATGATACTTATAGGTTTTCATCCAACTGGTGCATACAAGCTGTCAACCCTGTAACTCAGAAAATTCATATTAGTAGAGATGTGATAGTGAATGAAGCTGAGCAGTGGAAAGTGAACCTGTCTATAGCAGTGAGGTTCAGCAAAGCTGTATATACCCTGATTCAAGTGATGAATCAGAAAATGAAGAGGATCATGATGATGTTGAAAATGATCCAGAAGTAGAAGTAGCACAAGTGAGGCCTCAAAGAGTCAGACAAGCACCTAGCAGGCTGGATGATTGTGAAATGATCCCTGACAATGCAGTGAATGATGAAGGGGATCTTATTCGTTTTGCATTACTAGCAGATTCTGAACCCATCAATTATAAAGAAGCGCTGAAAATTGATGTGTGGAAAAGAGCTATGATAGAAGAACTGCAATCAATTGAAAGGAATCAAACCTGGGAACTTGTTAACCTGCCAGAGAAGAAAAAGAAGATTGATGTGAAATGGGTGTTCAAAGTGAAGTTGAACCCAGATGGCAAGGTTTCAAAGTATAAAGCAAGATTGGTGGCTAGAGGCTTCTTGCAGAAGCATGGTATTGATTACAAGGAGGTGTTTGCTCCAGTAGCAAGAATTGAAACTGTGAGATTAGTAGTGGCTCTTGCTTGCAAAAATGAGTGGAAGCTCTATCATTTAGATGTCAAGTCAGCTTTTATAAATGGTCCAATTGAAGAGTTGGTGTTTGCGTCACAACCTCCAGGTTTTGAGATTGCAGGCAAAGAGAATATGGTGTGCAAACTCCATAAGGCTTTATATGGATTAAAGCAAGCCCCTAGAGCATGGAACAAGAGGATTGATCAGTTTCTGATCCATATAGGTTTCAGAAAGTGTTCAGTTGAGTTTGGTGTATGTGTTCTGAATCTCAGTGATGAACAAACTATCATAATCTGTCTGTATGTTGATGATCTACTCATTACTGGTAGCACAACATCAGAGATTAAGAAAGTAAAAGATAAACTGAAGTCAGAATTTGAAATGACTGATCTTGGTGAGCTTTCATTCTTCTTAGGAATGGAATTTGTGAAATCAAAGAAAGGAATGATTATGCATCAGCAAAAGTACATAGGTGAATTGCTAGAGAAGTTTGAGATGGAAAGCTGTAATTCAGTCTCAAATCCATCAGAAACAAACTCAAAATTAGATGAGTGCAGTGAAGAAAAGAAAGTAGATTCAACCAAGTTCAGACAAATGGTTGGATCGTTGAGGTACCTATGTAACAGCAGGCCAGATATCTGCTACTCAGTCAGTGTGATTAGCAGATTCATGCATGATCCAAGGAAACCTCATCTGATAGCTGCAAAGAGGATCCTTAGATACATCATAGGAACTGTGGATTATGGCTTTTTGTTTCCTAATGGAAGTATAAGTGAAGTGAATGAGCTCATAGGGTACTCAGACAGTGACTGGTGTGGAGATTTGACTGACATAAGAAGCACTTCAGGTTATGTCTTCAAGTTCAATGATGCTGCCATATCCTGGTGCACCAAGAAACAACCTGTTACTGCACTCTCATCATGTGAAGCTGAGTACATTGCAGGAACCTTTGCAACATGTCAAGCTTTGTGGCTGGATTCAGTGATGAAAGAGCTTAAGTGTGAAGTTGTGAAACCTCTAACATTGAAAATTGACAACAAATCTGCCATAAGTCTTGCTAAGAATCCAATCTCTCATGGTAGAAGCAAGCACATTGAGACTAGATTCCATTTCATTAGGGAGCAGGTGACTAATGGTATGATTGAAGTGCAGTACTGTCCTACAGAAATGCAGCTTGCAGATGGATTTACTAAGGCTTTGAAGATTGACAGAGTTGAGTTTTTGAGGAAGAAACTTGGTGTCCTCAACAGTTATGAATTAAGGGGGAGTGTTGAGAGTTAATCCATAACTGTAGTGAAATCAGATACTGAACGATCAGAAGCTGAAGTTCAGAGTCTGAAGCTTCAGAAGCTGAAGCTTCAGAGTCTGAACGTTCAGAAGCAGAAGTTCAGAGGCTGAAGCTTCAGAAGCTAAAGTTCAGCGTCTGAAGCTTCAGAAGCCAGAGTCTGAGTCTGTTTAAGTGTTTGTTAGAGGTTGTTAAGAGTTTGTTAGAGTTTGTTAAAGGTTGTTACTTAGCTTGTGATGTAAGCAAGTGACATTTTTTGTGTATATAAAGCCCTGTAAGTGTACGTATTCAATAATCAATGAATTCACATTTACGAAAATTTTGAATGCTCTTGTTTTACGTTTTCATTCTTCCCTGTTTTCGTATTATCCATTGTTTCATCTTAATGTTGCGCAACTTTGTTCCAACAAAGACGAGCATGAAGAGAGGATACCACCTGATTGGGATCAACTCATTTCTTAGACAACAATAGTTGTTCCAATCCTAACTTCCCAGTCTAAGGATGTTCGTAATGTTGTTCATAAGGAAATATTATTCACACCTTATATTTCAAAGAATCAGAGGAAGAAGATTAAATCCAGAAGCAAAAATAACAACTACAACACCCGCTCTAGGGGTGCACCATTTCATCATTCCAACAATGTCGTTTTTCTTAGCTTTTTCGTTAGGTTTGTTTTCCTTCTTTTATTTTGTTATTTCTTTCTTTTTTTCCTTTTTTTTAATTTTCATTGTTTTATTTTTATTTTTTCTATGGGTAAGGTTCGGCCCACCACATTTTTAGACGTAATTTTTTTCTTTTTTATAATATAATATTATAGTATGCATGCATTTGGTTCTTGTTTTATAGGGGTACCAACCTATCAGGGATGTCTATCAAATATTTTAGTGCAAATTAGTACTCTTAACTTACCTAACAAAAAACGTCTCTATTTCACTTTCATCTCACTTTGATATTATAATTTTTTTTAATGATTCTCTATTTCTTAGAAATAAATTAGGATTATTTTTTGTATTTTTGAGAAAAAAATACTTTATTCTGAAAATAAAAAAACTAGGGTTTAGTCTGTTTAATTGATGTCTTGAGAATGTCTCTCAAGTGGGTATTTACAGCCTTATTTGAGCTTGGTTTCCCGTGGCTTAGGCCCCAAGTAGCTTGGGCCCAAAGCCACGTTTAGAGTGATCTGGAGCGTTCTAGAGGCTTCTAGAAGCTCTCTGAGGCGGCGTCCCCTGGCGGGCTCGCCTAAGGCCTTGCTGGCCCATGTGGAGGGCGCTGAGCCATTCCTTAAGGGCGTCAAACCCTTCTGGAGGGCTTTGTGCCCTAGATTATAAGATTGATAGTCTGCAGCCCAACAAGCACGAGCTTTGGGACAATGCGAAGTGATTAACTGTTAGAATGTCGATAAATTTTGCAGCCCAACAAACGTTAGGCTTGAAGAGAAGAAATGTTTGCCTATGGTCTATGAGGGGTGGTAACCCAACATGTTCGTGGGTTCTCGCCTAACATGTTAATTACACGGGGACAATATCTTCGTGTCGTTGTAAAGTGATGCTGTAATGTTCTCGGGGACCTATAGCCCAACAACACTAGTACATAAAACACTTTTTAAATCGGGTGAAAATGACTTTTTAAGTCGGTTCTGGATCCGACTTATAGGTAGCCGACTTTAATAACTATTTTTATTTTAAGTCTATCTTTTCATCCGATTTAAAATCTTTAATAAGTCGGGTCAACCGACTTAAAAAGATGTTAATTAAGTCGGTTCACCCCACTTAAAAAAGGCTCAAGAAGTATAAGTCGGGTCAACCGACTTAAAAAGATATCAATTAAGTCGGTTCACCCCACTTAAAAAAGCCTCAAGAAGTATTAAAAAAAACATTTCAGTTCAACTCATTTAAATTCAATTTTTTTTGTTTCTTCCATATTATACATGATTATAAAACAGAATTTCATAAATTAATTTAAAATTTCATACACAACCACTAATATAAAATCTCATTGAACCAAATTTTATATCAAACATTAAACAAATTCAAAGTTACAATATCATTCATTAATACCATAAAACTAGACACAAACTAAAAATTAACTGTCATTGTTTCACAACCATAGACATTGCTTCATATAATCAAATTACATCAAAGTATTTCAAGAATCAAACTTGCACAACGTTCTCGAACATTTGTAACTTCACAACATGTTTTTGTCTCCAAATATCTGAAAAAATGTTAAGATAACATATATTAGAATATCATATTAGAAGCAGAATCTTTGCATAAATTAAAGGTATATAGAAAAATGACCACCTTAGAAGCATCTTGTTGATGAACAAATTTTCACATATAAATACTTTAAGCTGAGCGACAGAGCGCCTCACTGAAGCCCCAAATCTGTCCGACAGAGCGCCTCACTGAAACAGCTACCACACCACACTCGAAGCCCCCTAAACAATCCTATAAATCAGCAAACACCAAAGTAGCAAAAATAAACACACAACAGCAATAGACTTTGATGAAAAAACAACTGATACACGAGCCAAGGGGTGCTCCAATAGATAGGAAAAAATAGCATTTGTAGACAATAACATGAGCGTTCAATTTTGCATGTCTTATCTTGTCATGGCCAGAGCCCCAAAACTAGAAACATCGAGTACAACACCACTATAGAAGTTAAGAAAGCCTTTTCTTACTCAACGATATACCAGATGATGTCTGTGTATGTAGTACTTCCACTGTCATTTACCAAGAGAAAAGTATATATAATTATATAAACACCAGTAGCATGAATATTAAACTCCAGAAGCATGGGATCAGCTTAAACTACTCTTCATACAAAACTTTAATAAAATTTTCACCACGTAAATCAAATGAATAATGTCATTTCACATAATATTACACTCATAATCAATCTCAGGTACCAAATAAGCAAATAATTGAGCATGAGATGATATATGGTTGTGTGCATTCTAAGTTTACTTCTAAGTAATGTAATTAAAAAAGATTATAATGAAATAAGGGAAGAAGTTCGGGATATGCTAGTAGTTTAACTTGCTAAATATACTGCCAATGTCATAATTAATCATGAGTTAATATATATTAATAGCAGTAGTCATACCTCAATATCAATGGCAATTCACATGCTAGTGTCATCAATAATTTTTGGATTTAAAGTCAGCAACTGTGGAGTAACTTTGAATTTGTCATAAGATGTTAGAAAATAGGAACAAATACCTTGAAGTTAATTGAGTTGTTTTTTTACAACGAGTACTTAACTTGTCACGGTTTCAACGAAAAGTCAAAAACACAACTTGAAATATCAAAGTTATTATGTACGCCTATCTACACAAAATGATAGAGCACAACTTTGATAGCTCATAAGAACAAATTCAATCAGCATATAAAAGATAAATACAGAATTCAATTTTTTTTGAAACAACAAAATTTTATTGAACAAGCAAAAAAGCAAACGACAAGAAGTTTAATCCTATCCAAAAAACAAAACAACAATAAACGACATAAGCCTCTAAAACCTCTTCACATAACCAAAATCTAACAGCCAACACTACCTCAAACTGGTGAAAAAAGGAGGCTTTAATAACCACAAACAAAACTGTCAAAAACTAAAAGAAAACACCCCGAACCAGCCTTGAAAAACACAGAAATTCACTACTAAAACAGCACCAAACATACGCTACTTATGGTAGGCGTTGCTAGTGATACAAATCAAAACATAATCCGACCACACCATCCATAACTCTTTCGCCAACTTCAAAATCAGTTAAAACATTACTAGAAGCAATCACATTTATCATTCAAACAGAGAATGGCATGGAAAATGTATAAATTTGTTATGCGCTTGATACGAATCCATTTATCATGAAGGCACAAATGAAAAAAAAAAACATTGGCATAAACTCAGCACCAACCAAGCATGTAAAAATAGACTTGTAAAATTAGATATCTAAAACAGAAAACTGTGAGGAAAATTAAGACTCATTTGCAATAGCTTCAATGGATCTTATTTGAGTATTTATCATGTGACGGTGACATAAGCACTTGGTGTGTTTTGTTAGCTTCTAAAAATAAACAATTGTAGTCATTTTTTTGCTTATTTAAAGCTTATGAACAACACTTCATGTTTAATCATTAGTTGCATAAGCTCTCACATGCCAAACACTATAATTGAATAAGTGCTAAACGTATTCCCACTCACACCCCTAATTATATAATACAAAGCAGTGTGTGTAATAACATTACCAGTCTTTTCAGGAGTAGCATTTTTAGCTTTCTTGGTAGGAACGGGAGTTTGTGATTCAGCCTCATTTGTTCTCTTTTTGTTCTTGCCCTCATCCACCTTCAAAACATTAAACCATGAATAAGTAACAGTGCAGTTTGTGCATAATACAATCATAAGATAATAAATAACAAAACATAGAACTGCAATGTACAACAGTTGAATACCTTTTTAGCAGGAGTCTCTTCATCACTCTCACTATCAGGAGTCTTTTCTTCACTCTCACTCTCCTCACTATCAGTATCACTCTAAAATGCCAAATGAAAGAATTTAATATAAGAAAAAACATTGAATACCACTTATACCAGCAAGAAAAAAATCAATTCTCATACCAGATAAAACCAATGTTTACCAAGAAGAATCAAATAAACTCTTAAGAAAAAGCATTTTATTTCCTTTTAGCTTGATTTATTAAAAGCTTATTATAGCTTATTAGCTTAATTTATATTTTCTCCAGTTTCAACACCAAATAAATAAAAAAAGCACAACCACTAGAGATGTAAAGGGAAGGAGAAAGAAGGAACTTGAGATTTGTTCAGACTATAGAACACGATTTCACGGCGATGACAATAGAACACAGTTTCACGGCTGACGGTGAGAAAACTATTGAGAAAGAATTTTAAAACAAAAGTAAGGATAGTGAAAAAAAATTGCATGTGAGAGAGCTATAAAAAAGTACCTTTGAAGTGTAAAATGAGCAGAATCGAAGGGAAGGGTTTACGGTCACGGCTGATGGAGAGAAAGAGAAATATGGAATCCTATGGAGAAGGGATTACGACTGATGGCTTTTTAGCTTTGCAGTCAACGGTGGGTTTCGGTGGGTGGTGGCTTTAGAGCGACGGTGAGTTGACAGTGGGTTTGGGGTTGATGAATTCGGCTGAGGAGGAACCTCTATTTGGAGCGACGGTGAGTTGACGGTGGGTGGGTTACCGCTGAAGGTCGATGATGAAGGACGGTGAGTTGACGGTGGGTAAGAAAGGTGATAAGGATTGGGGTTACACGACTGAGAGAACCTCTTCGTTTCATATATGTTAATATTAATTGTTTTATTTTAATTTTAATATAATTGTTTTTAAATGGGGTTACCCGACTTAAAATCCTCCGCATGAGTTTTTAAGTCAGGTGGATTACAACCCACTTAAAATCTCTGTGTTAATAAATGTTTTTTGTACTAGTGCAAGCACGAGCTTTGGGACGAGGCGAATTGTTTTGATCTGTGAAGTTGTTGATGTTCTGTAGCCCAACATGGCGTTGTTGAGCTGAGAAATCGGGGTGTTCGATCCACGTTCTCTGTAGGCGACAACCCAACGCGTCCAGGTCGGGGTTGTGGGAAACACCCAACATGCTCTATTCGTGGTGAGGTCTTGTCTAGAGATGGCGTGATCTTTGCGCTTCCGAAAGATTCAGATCTAACTGCTGGGGTGAGGTGACCGTTCAATAGTGCTGACGTGTATTAATCTGGGTGATTCTCGATTTTTGTGCCCCAGTCACTGTTCATTTTTGTAGGTTCCCTAGGCGCGTGGTCGCTTTAAAGGTTGAACTTTTCATTTCCTTTGTTTTCCTGTTTCGTTTTTTTCCAGGCAATTCTTATTTCTCCAACTTTCGTGCTTCATGCTTTCCGGGCCTTTTCGTGGTATACAAAGGTTGATTCTGAAGCTCATCTTTTTGTTCAAGTACCTCTCCTTTTCTCTCTGAACTTTGCTTTGTCGTTCCAGTACGTAGTAGACATGGTAGTTATTAGGGAGTGTTGGATATCTGAATGTTGGCTACATGTTTGGTAAAATCAAAATGTGCAAGCAATGCGTCTTCAGAAGTTAATTTGTGTCTTCAGAAGCTGGAAATTGGATTTCAGAAGCTGGTACTGTTCATCAGACGCATAACTGGTCTTCAGACGCTGGTACTGTTCATCAGACGCAGAACTGGTCATCAGACGCACTGTTCAGACGTTGACTTCTGTTGACCTTCAGAAGCTGCTGTTCAGACGTTGACTTGTGTTGACCTTCAGAAGCTGCATTTCAGAAGCTGAATTTCTGCTTTCTTTCTGATTAATTCTTTCAGTATCTTTTGAAGATTTGTTTGAAGATTTATCCAGGCTGATGTTTCTAGAAGGCTGCTTAATTTGCGTGAAGATCTTGTTGAAGATTGGCTTCGTTTATTTATGAATATATTTTCGAAGGAATCTTTGCAAAATATATTTCAGAAATATATTTCCTTCTTTGAGCTTCTAAGGAATTTCAGAATTATATCTTGAAGATTATATTGTTCAGAATTATGTGTGTAGCTGAAGACTATTTAAGGAGGACGTTACTATTGAAGATTAGTTGATTGAGTCAGAAACTAGAAGTTTTTATTATAAGAGTCTTAGTGTTTTTGAGTCTGTGAGCTGTTGCTCTGTTTTGTACACCACTCATCTGTTAGAGTTGGTTTAGTGTGTTTTGAGTTGTAATTCACTTAAATCTTTTAAGCACAAGTGATGTCTTTGTTATTTTGAAGTGTGACTTCGTTCTTTGATTGTTTAAGTGTCTGATAATCAATGGGCTGTGATTACTTGATTGGGAAGTAAGTGGGTTCTTATATCTAGAAGTTCCTTGGTAGAAGTCTATACGGGTAGTGATTAAGTGATAAGGCTGGAAAAACAGGGGCCGTGTCTTGAGTCTTAGAATTAATACTACTTAGTGGATTTCCTTCCTGGATTGGTATCCTCCAGATGTAGGTGAAGTTTGCACCGAACTGGGTTAACAAATTTCTGTGTTCTTTATCTTCAGTCTGTTTTATTTTCTACTTCTGAACTATTGTTTTTTAGACTCTGTTTTTTAGTTCAGAACCAGTACCTGCCAGAATTTCAGGGAGTGTGACGAAATGGGTAGGGAACTTTCACCGAATTCTTTCTTTCTGATTCGAGTAGTGACAGTGAGGGTACCTACTACGGTCATTCTGTGCTGGAGTTGTTTTTGAGTGATTCGAGTAGTGACAGTGAGGGTTTCGATGATTCTTCTAATAGTGACTGGGTTTTCCTGTATGTTGTCCCAGAACCCAATTGTAGAAAGGGAATCTATTACGAAATGTCGTCTGAAGAGTCCGGGGGTGAGAAGTTTGCAGACGACGTCATTCGTTCTGGATCTGTGTATACGAATCCAAAACGTGTGGCGTTCTTTCAGAGTAAGTTGTGCATCTCGTCCACAGGGAGTGAGGATGATGTAGAGACAGCGGCTTGAAGGGAGGGCGAGAAGGTTTGTCTTCGTCGCCCGCGGGGGGTGAAGGACGAGATCTTCCATATGTATGCGATGGTTTTTGAAGATTTGGGCGTTCTGTTTTCGTTCACGTCGTTTGAGGTCGACGTTCTGAGAATCTTAAATGTGGCGCCGTCCCAGCTTCAGCCCAACAGCTGGGCGTTTATTCGCACTTTTGGGATCTTGTGTGGCGGATTGGGCTTCGAGCCCTCGGTTGGTCCCTTTTTCACTTTTTATGGGACGAAGGGGGTGGATAAACTCTCATGGGTTTCTATCAGCGCCCATCCTAACAGGCGTCTGTTTCCCCCTTATGCTTCTCATTACAAAAATTGGAGGGAGACGTTCCTGCAAACCTGTGGTGACAAAGATTGTGAGGCGGCCGCTGTCAAAGTAAATGGCGAGCCGAAGTTTTCGTTGTGTTGGACCAGTAATCCCGCCTTGATAAAGGGGTACTACTATTACAAATTGGATGATTATGAGAAGGGGGTAGTGTGTTTCTTGGAAAAAATGCTTCCTATGAATAGCAGGGAGCTTTTAAATAGGGAGGGGGATTCCAAGAGTTTGGAGAGCTACTTGTGTGAGTAACGTTCTTTCTCTGATTTGTTTGTGTTTGTTTAAGCTTCGTATATTGATGGTTGTTGACTGTGTTGTTTTTGTTCTTGGCTATTTTGTAGAAACGATGTCGCATATGACAGGAGCTGAGAGGAAGAAGTATCTGGAGGAAGTTAAGGCGAAGAGGGCTGCAGCCGGAAGTGTTGGTAATGATGCTACTAGGCGTCATCTTGCGCAAGCCAAAAAGAAAGACGGATCTTGTAGCCGAGGTGGTCTCAGATGGCGAGGTAGTTACAAAGTGCTCGCCGAAGAGAAAAAGAAGTAAAGTCGAGACAGGTGGAGGGAGTAAGAAGGCATGTGACGCCATTTCTAGTGTGCAGGGAAGCTCGTTCTGGGATCGTGAATTTGATTTTCCGAAGTATACGCAAGAAAGTGTGAGGTTCTATCCAGCCGATGTGGAGGCTGGTCAACAAGGGACGACGCCGCTGATGATGAGGGATGTCGGCATTCACTGTCTGCGTTCCTTGGTAATGTTGGACGCCATTGGGTGAAAATACGAGGGTGTTGTGCCGAGTGAGGGGAAGCTAGCAGAGAAAGTGAAAAAGTTGGAGGAGGATTTGAAGACGGCCAAGGAGGTGAAGGATGTTGCTGTTCAGGAGGCGAAGGATGCTCTGACAGAGGAGTATACGAAAAAATTTGAAGAGTTTACTGCCGCGTGTGAGGCTTTAAGGGCGAGTTCTGAGGAGGATTTGCAACGGGTTGCTCAGCTGGAAGGTGACGTTGAAGAAGCTAAAGGCGAGGCGGCAGAGAGTTTCGATCGTGGCATTGAGCGTGCCAAAGAGCAAATCGCTTTCTTTTTTCCAAATGTCGACCTAAGTGGCCATGACCCCTTTAAGATCATTCAAGATGAGAAGTTAGTGGATGAGCCCTAGTTTGTTATGGGCGTATATTATGTATTTTGGTGGTGGTCAGTGAATGACGCCTGTTTTGTTTTGTAATATATGAATCTTTTCAATTCCTAAGTGTTATGTTTGTTGAAACTTCGTATTCCGATAATCTATTTATCTTGGTCGTTTTTGATTTCTCCGATTGTGGTTTGATTGATATTTGTAGCGTATTTGTTAAGGCGATGGTATTTGAATAGCTTTTTGTTGTGTTGGCGACGTGTTTTTGCAAAATTGTTTGTAGATGTCTTATCATTTATATTCGTAGATTGTCGATAGCCTAGAGCCCCTTGTGGGAACCGGATTTTTATTCGTAGATTGTACGCGACCTAGAGCCCCTGTGGGGTTAGGATTTTTATTCGTAGATTATAGAGGACCTAGAGCCCCTGTGGGGTTAGGATTTTATTCGTAGAGTGTAAGCGACCTAGAGCCCCTGTGGGGTTAGGATGTTATTCGTAGATTGTAGGCGACCTAGAGCCCCTGTGGGGTTAGGATTTTTATCGGTAGATTGTAGGCGACCTAGAGCCCCTATGGGGTTAGGGTTTTTATCCGTAGATTATAAGCGACCTAGAGCCCCTTTGGGGTTAGGATTTTTATTCGTAGATGGCGAATGAGCATAATTATTTCTTTAGAAGAGTCGAATTTTTTTTTTTAAGAGAGTAGGGTGTCTCGTTAAAAACCCCTGCCCTTGCAGGGGAATAGAGTGCCCCTACCCCTTTTTTATTAGATGTAGAGAAATTTTTATGACAATTTGGGCGGCGTCAGTCCTGTTGACAAGAATTCGCCTTATTTGAAAAAATAAAAAGAAAAAAAGTAAATAAATAGGAACAAATGACTTCAATTGTAGTAGTGGCGCTGGTTGACTGTGTTCCAGGTTCGTGGAATTGGGTCTTCATTTAGCTCTTCAAGTTTGTATGCGCCATGGGGAAGCTTCTCCTTCACCCTGTATGGGCCCTCCCAGTTAGGTAGCAACTTCCCTATCCTGGTGGGTGCAACGACCTGTCTTAGTACGAGGTCTCCGTTCTCCATTTCTCTTGGTATCACTTTGAAATTGTAACGGCGAGCTGCCCTTTGCTTGTCGGCGAATTCTTGGATGTGGGTGGCCTCCCGTACTTCGTCGATAATATCCATGGCGCAGCGTAGACCTGTCTCATTAGCTATTTTGTTGACAAGGAAATCAAGTGAGTTAGGTGGAAGATATCAAATCTGAAGAACATTGTCAATTTTTATGGATCCTGCAAGGAGAATAAGGTTAGTGAAAATAATAAAGCGTAAGTACCCTCTTCTAAAAAGTTGTCTCGGCGCTAGGTTGGCGTGTTGATCTCCACTAGAGTGAATGATCCTGTAAGGTACTCATCAAGGGGGGTCATCCAGCCTTCCTCTTTGCCCTATATGGCGTTGAACTCGCTCATATCTGTGCTTGGTGCTGATAAGACTTCCTGTATCACAGTTCTATTGTTTCCTGGCCTCTTAGTGTTGGGGAGTTATGACAGCATATCTGCTTTGGAGTTCTGCTCTCTTGGGACGTAGATTGCTTCGAAGTACTTGAAATGATTCGCCAATTCCTGGACTTTTGCTAGGTATTTTGTTAGTTATGCGTCTTTTGCTTGGTATTCTCTGGTGATCTGGCTTGTTACTAACTGAGAATCACTCCTCACCCTTAGATTTTCGGCGCCCATTTCATGTGTTAAAGTCTTTCCTGCTAATAAGGGCCTCGTATTCCGCTTGGTTGTTGCTTGCTTTGAATTCGAATCGCAGTGATTGCTCGATAAGGAGATTACCTGGTCCCTCTAACACTATACCTGCTCTGCTTGCTTTGAGGTTGAATGATCTGTTTACTAAGAGGAGCCAGACGTCTGGAACGGGTTCGCCGATGGGTGATGTGAACTCCACTAAGAAATCTGCTAGGACTTGGGACTTGATGCTTCCGTAGGGGAGGAATTGGACGTCGTATTCTGATAACTCAACGGCCTAGGCCACCATTCGCCCGACGAGGTCTGGTTTCATGAGATCCTATTTGATTGGGTAATTCGATTTCACGACAATCCTGTGTCCTTGGAAGTACGGACGCAACTTTCGTGTTGTGGTGATGACTGCTAGGGCAAGACGTTCAATCTTCTGATATCTCAGTTTTGCTCCCATGAACACTTTGCTGACGAAGTATACCGGCTTTTCTCCTTCCTCTGAATCTTGAACTAAAACGGAACTCATGGAGTTGTCAGAGATAGATAGATACAAGAATAAAATGGAACCTTTTTCGGGGCGGTGTAGCACTGGCATGCATGACAAGAAGGATTTGATCTTCTGGAAGGCTTCTTCGCATTCAGTTGTCCACTGGAATTGTTCCTTCTTTTTGATTGAGGCAAAGAATGAGAAAGCTTTGTCACCTGCACATGAAAGGAAATGCGATAGCGCCGCAAGTCGTCTCGTCAGCTGCTAAACTTCCTTAATGTTGGATGGGCTCCGCATGTCTATGATGGCTTGACACTTGTCTGGATTTGCTTCGAAGCCGCTTCTGGTGAGCATGAATCCCAGAAACTTGCCTGCGTGGACGCCAAAAGAGCACTTGGTAAGATTTAGGCGCATGTTATACCTTCGTACCTGTTGGAGAATCTCCTTTAAATCTTCTGCATGGCTTGTATTTTGTTTGGTCTTGACGACGAGATCATTGATGTACACCTCCAAGTTTCTTCCAATTTGGGCGCCGACGTTTTTCAGGCCGAAAGGCATAACTTCGTAGTGATAATTCTGGTTGTTCGTCATGAATGCTGTTTTGGGGGCGTCTTGTAACACCCATATTAAATTGTCTAGAATATTTAGCATGTGTATTAGTCTGATACTGGATACATTAAAATTTTCAATAATATTTACAAATAATACAACTGAATGAGTACATATTGGCTCGTTTATACAATTATCCAAATACCATTTACAAATACTTAAACATATGCTGATAAACTTCTGAGCTTGTACATGACGAGCAACTGCACTCCATCCAGCGTCTCCCTGAAGAACATCTTCATGAACCTCTTGCTAACCTGTAAACCTGCACCAGAAGGATTGGGATGAGACATAATGTCTCAGTGAGCTCCACCCAACCTACTATTAGCAACCACAGGGAACCTAGGGTCGCCGTGCCTACTTTTGGCAATCTTGGGGATACCTACGATCGCCATTATTCTCTACATATTTCGCGATCAATGAAAAACTAGGATCGCTACATGTCTTTATCTTATGTTGAACTTATGTTTAAACTCATACTTAGTGATCTGGGGACATCCTACGATCACTTTCTGTTCACTATTGACTACTTTGTCTTGTCTCTTAGTATATAATATATACATATTCATCTTTCTTATAACATTAAGTTAGAAGTTAGCGTTGAACAAACAATACATTATCTTGGTTAATTTTACGGAGTGCATCCGGGTGGAGTAACCCCGAAGTACATCTCCCATCATACCTAGTGAAATTCTCATCATATCAGGCTAACACCGGACTCCTCTTATCGTTGTGTGGACAACTCTCTCGATGAAGTCCCATCCGGCGTATCCTGGAGTCTGCTGAACACAACTTAACTTGCATGTAGACAACCCTCTCGGAGAAGTCCCATCCGGCGTATCCCGGAGTCTGCTGAACATGCTTAACTTTAACATACGTGTGGATAGCCCTTTCGGAGAAATCTCATTCGGCATAATCCGGAGTCTGATGAACACGTTAACATAATCTTATAAACTTACGTGTGGATAGCCCTTTCGGAGAAATCCCATCCGGCATAATCCGGAGTCTAATGAACACGTATAAACTTTATAATGTAATTCTTGACTTATTACTCTTATGTATAACTGATACAATATTCTATTCTTTGCATATCTAATGCATTCTTCAAGTGATCATTCTTAAATGCTTAACCTATAATAAAAGATTCTAAACTTTGGATATGGAATCATTCCTTATGCTTACACAAACTTAATTCAGTGCATCTTAAACTTGCTATCCTAGGTGCATTCTCATTTTCATTTACTCTTTAAGGGTTCTAAGCATATCCTTAGCATATGCCATCTCAAAGATTAAACTTTGAACTAAAACTTCCTTAACTCAATTAACCCTTTCCCTCGAGTCTCTAACACATTGTCTAGACCTTGTTTTTTCTTAAATGATTTTAGCCTTTGGGAGCCTTATGGATGAGTTTAGATGATGTTCAATGATCCTTAAATGTTTTTGAAGAAAACGGTTGCGAAAAACCTCACTTACACGCACCAGAACACCCAAAAAGCTCAGCTGTCAAAAGCTATCCTGGTGAGCTCGCTATGGCGACAGGGTTGGTCGCTATAGCGACCCTGTGCAGTGGCCAAAATGGTTCTGCTCGCTATAGCAAGCTCCAGCTAGCTGTAGCGAGCTTATCAGTACAGAAATTGTCTAGAAATTGCATTTTTCACCATTCCAACTTATTCCAACTTACCCAAGCTTCCCAAAGATGTTAAAAAGGATTTTCTTTTGCAACTAAACAGTTTTAACACAATTGAACAAGGAATTGACAAGTATTAGAGATTAGGGTACTAAATCATTAACTTAACATAACATAAAATTACACACTCAAACTCACTCATGGTGGGTTCTAAAACCCTAGGGAGCTCACCTTAAACCTTGATTGTTGCTTGATTGCTTAATTGTCAACTTTTCCTCAAAACCCTAGCTTGGTCCTTCCTCCTTCTTGATTCTTCCTTAACTTCTTTTTTTGCTCCAAGCCTCCCCAAAGTTAGCTTGCTTGTGACCCAAGAGCTTTGCAAAGAAACTTTGATGGATGGTGGCAAGAGGGGAGGGACGTGTTCCTTAGAGAGAGAGGGAGAAGAGATTATTAACTTTAGAGAGAGAAGGAGAATGGGGAAATGAGGAGATTTTGGGGTTTTTCCCCTTTTATAATAATCTTGGCGCGACAATTACCAAATTGCCCTTCCTCAAAATATCTCTGATACGTCATCTCGACACTGATAAATATTCGAGTCTTGAGCGGGATGTTACACGTCTAGGGGGTCCATTTTGATCTGGTTGTAGCCAGAATATGCGTCCATGAAACTAAATGTTTTGTAGCCGAAGGCGTTGTCAATCAGGTGGTTGATATTGGGAAGAGGATAAAGGTCTTTGGGGCAGGCAATGTTCAGGTCTGTGTAGTCTACGCACATTCTCTATTTTCCATATGCTTTCTTGACTAGGACGACGTTGGCTAACCATGTGGGATATTTGATCTCGCTGATGAAACGGGCGTCTTTGAGTTTCTTAACCTCTTCGTCGACGACCTTTCTTCTTTCTTCGCCCAATTTCCGCTTTCTCTGAGCGACGGGTTTGATCCCTGTATTCACGGCGAAATAATGACACTACGATACTTGGGTCGATGCCCGACATATCAGATGGCTGCCGGACGAAGAGTTTTGAGTTTTCCTTCAATAGGGAAACGACGGCGAGATCTTCCTCTGGATCTAGGAAGGCGCCTACCTTGGTGGTCTGGTGGGGTTGAGATCCTATCTAGACTTCCTTCAGGTCTTCTGTAGGCTTGAGGCGTTCCTGTTGTAATTCCTCTCGCGGGTCCAGGTCGATCATGTTGATGATATGTAGTTTATTTGTCGCCCCTCTTCTTTTATCCTTCTGTAGTCTCAGGTTGTTATGGTAGCATTCTCGGGCGATCTTTTGGTCTCCACGGACTGTACCTATGTGGCCATTGTCGAGGGGATACTTCATGATGAGGAACTTTGTTGATAGGAAAGCGCCCAAGAGGTTTAAGGCGGGGCGACCAATGATGATATTGTATGAGCATGGTGAATTAACTACCAGATATCTGACTTTAACCGCCTTTGCATCCCTTCCTGTACCGAAGGTGGTCTTTAAAGAGATGTAGCCCCGTACGTGTACATGTTCTCCTGTGAAACCTACCAATGTACCTTTAAAGGGATGTAACTGCTCTGGGTCCAGCCACATTTTTTCGAAGGCGGTGTAGTGAAGTATGTCTTCCGCGCTTCCTGGGTCGATGATGACTCTCTTGATGTCCCAGTTGAAGATTTGGATGGTGACCACCATGGGGTCATTGTCGTAGGGGATATCGCCTTCGTAGTCCTTAGAGGTGAAGGAGGACTTGTCTGACATATTTCTTTCTTGCGTTACTGGATTCGCCCCCACCAGCGAATCCTCCAGAAATCGTGTTGAGAGTGTGTCTGTCTTCTTCTTTGTTGTTCTCTTTGCTTTTGCGTGGCTCTTCAGAGCGTCGTCTTTCCTCATTGTGCCCATTCTTCACATATCCCCTGAGTCTTCCATTCTGGATCAGTTTTTTGATTTCATGCTTCAAGTGGATGCAGTTGTCAGTGTCGTGACCCTTGATTCTGTGATATTTGCACCAGGCGCTTCAGTTTGGTCCCATTCGGTTGCTGGTGGGCTCTGGGGGGTCTGAGATCAGCCTCGAGTGATAAACATCCTTCCAAATTTGTTCCCGGCAGGTGTTGAGTGGCTTGAATACCTCGAATGATCAATCTTGGCGATGTCGCTCCGCGCCGTGACGTTTGCAAGTTCCCTTTTCTCTAGATGCTGAGGGATAATAGTTGCGACGATTGTCTGAGTTCGTCATGCCACACTCCTTCGTGTCGAGCGCCTTTTTCTTGGTGTTGCTTTCTTCTCCCTTGATGTAACATTCAGCCCTCAACATGATTTCTTCCATGGATTCTGCCGGCTTTTGTGCGAGAGATTCGTTGAATTGCGCCGCCCTCAGACCGTTTTAGAAAGGTCCCACGAACAACTCCTGGTTAGGGTTGATAACTTTGATGGTGGCGTCGTTGTAGCGGGCGAGGTATTCTCTGAGTGACTCATTTGGGCCCTGACGAACGTTGAACAGACTGGTGGAGGAGACTTTTTGGTGGCGACTGGCGGAGAATTGGTGGATGAGTTTTCTTCATATCGTGGGAGATTCATATACCACCTAAGGGCGGCGACTTTGAGAGTACCTGCCAGTAATTTGCACTTCAGGGAATCAGCGGTGCCAATCACGGCCATCTGGTTTTTGAACGCGGTGATATGTTCGACAGGATCGATCTTTCCATCGAAGGAGACAATCGATGATGGTTTGAAGTTTTCTGGGACTCGGGCGTTACATATTTTGGGCGAGAGGGGTTGCAAGTCTGGATCGTGTAGGTCGTCGTGTTGCGATTCGTCACGGTCGTTCTGCTGCTGCTGAATGGTCTCCATGGAAAACTGGGGGGCTTCGTTGCGATCTATGAGTTGTTGAATCTGGTTTTGCATGGCTTCCATGATGTCGTGGTTTTTCATCGTAGGAATGACGAGGTTGGTGGCTTCGAACTATGAAATAGGTTTACGGGATGGTGATGGTGCTTCCGAGTCGTAGCAGCGGCTGTTGACTCAGAAGAAGGCTCTAAATCGCCGTGAGGGAACGATTCAAAGGTGCGGCTAGGTTAGTTTTACCGTAGCCCCATGGTTGGCGCCAACTGTACTTGCAGAGAGTACAATCTAAAAAACTAGGGTTTAGTCTGTTTAAGTGATGTCTTGAGAATGCCTCTCAAGTGAGTATTTATAGCCGTATTTGGGCTTGGTTCCCGTGGCTTAGGCCCCAATTAGCTTGGGCTCAAAGCCATGTTTAGAGTGATCTGGAGCATTCTAGAGGCTTCTAGAAGCTCTCTGCAGCGGCGTCCCCTGGCGGGCTCGCCTAAGGCCTTGCTGGCCCTTGTGGAGGGCGCTGAGCCCTTCCTTAAGAGCGACAAGCTCTTCTAGAAGGCTTTGTGCCCTATATTATAAGATTGATAGTCCAATATTTAATATATACATTAAATGTTCCAAGCAATAATTAAAACACCTGTTTACTTTTTTGACCGGAATCAAAGCACTTGTTTTTATTTTATAATATATAATTTTTTACTTTGTTGACCGGAATTAAAATACTTGTTATCTGATTTTATAGTATATGCTTTAAAAAAAAAATACTGATACAATTAATTTTGTCAAAGTTGTTTTTTGAAGGAAATTAATTTTGTCAAAGTTATTAATTATATAATATTTAATTTATAATTTTTTTTCAAAATTATTTATTTATTTTTCATTACTTTACCTTCTATCCCAACTTCTCACAATCGTTATAAATTGAGATTGCAAAACTATCTTTATTTCGCTCTCAAATTATCTTTTCAATCTTACTTTAGGGTATGTTTCAGTCACCCTGTTTTTCCTTGCATCAATCAAATTGAAACGTGTTTTTGTGTCAATTTTTTTTTCATGTATTCCAATTTTTTATTTATATCATTGTATTGATTGATTGTTAAATGAACTTCTAATACTCTTCATAAATTTTTAGGATTGAATTAGTGAAATATGAGCTCTGAAAATCCGAGGAGTAACCAACAAGGAAAGACAACTTTGTCGTCTATGGAGCCTTCACAAGAGAAAGGACCCGCTGATGAGGAAAATGATGATGACGTCATTGAAAGTTCACCTAGAGCTTTTACAGAGGTTTACATCTTTTTAGTTTTAATAAATTTTATTTTTGCACTTTAAAATAGTATTGCAAAATTTGCAATTTATACATACACAACAATATTAAAAGTTATCATTTTTTATCATTAGTTCTTTATTATTTAGTGGATGTTTAAGATTCATTTGTTAAAACACATATTCTCATTTTTTGTTTGTTTTGTATTTCTTCATCTTAGGCGGTGGCTAATGCGAGGAGAACTCGCAAGAGGACTCGCAGAAGGACTGAAGTTGAATTGAATACAGGTAACATCTTACTCCTTTTTTTTTATATTTGGATCAAACAGATTTATCCAAATACATGGAATTGTTTTTTTTTTTAAGGGAAATACAATGAATTGTTGGTTGTATAGAAATCTATAATACTTTCCAAATATAATAATATGTTTTTGTAGTTATAATTTTGATATGAAAATAATTATTTGTGACTAGTTATATTTGCGGCAAGGGGAAATGAACTTTGTGAAAACACACAATCATTTTGTGAATTTGTATAAAAAAAAATTTTATCATCTTGATTTGATTATTTGCTATCAACTTTGTATTTCAAATTCGTTTACACTCCAACCAAAATAATGTTTTATGGTGTAACGCATAACTTATAATAATCAAGACAACAATAACCCTTCAACCTTGAATGTTTCATGAAGGAAAGTTGATGTGATCCATGAATTAAGATTAAGATCTTAGATCTAAAATTTGGGGAAAAATATAATTTCTCAATAAGAACCTCAAACCACAAAAACATTGCATACAAGATATAAAAAGATAAATGAGACTAGGCATGACAATGAGGGGTGGGGGGGGGGGGGGGGGGGGGA